>CM036217.1:3678149-3864976 GCA_020631735.1 Saccharum officinarum | reverse complement strand
TAGACTTCCATTGTGCATATAGGCAAAGCAGAGAGCTCTATAGATTTTATCAGCAAGAAACAGACCTTCCTCCATACTCACGCATACACGCTTTATTTCATAGCAGTAGCCAAGTAGTTGTACAATATTAGGATGGTTTGAGTCTCCTAAGGTTCTCGAACTCCTTCATGATTCCTCTCATAGTCGAGTTTTGTGCCATTGAATGAAGCAAATTTCACGGCAACCTCTTTGCCAACTAGGGTATGTACAACCCACAGACAGGGCCTGTCTGTAAGTTCTTGGAGTCCACAACACTGACAAAACTAAAAGTCAGCTCGTACAACTCACAGACGTCTGTTTGTTTGTCTGCAATGATTTAATGCTTATATGTAGCCATGATCAATCATGAATCTCATTTTACATATACCATTGTGCTGCTAATTTGAATACAACATGATTTCCACCATATAACTAACCTCGTGTGAGATAACTCCCTGTGGAGGTTCAATTTTCACATCCCACATTCAACCCAGTGCACTCAATTCCTGATGTTGGGACATCGGAATGCCCGATGCCAATCTATTGGGAAATAATGATGCATCACAAAGGTGTGCGTGAAATTTTCATCAACTACAGATCTAGAGAATCCATATGACAGAAAGTTATAGTTGTCGACCATTTATTTCACTTGAGTCAATTTGCAGAAGATCATTCCAAACTGATCAAACCTAGACCATGCCAGAGTGCAAAAAGCGCTCTGTAACACTCCGGTGTTACGCAAGCATTTGCATTGCAATCATGAGCATGACATTTCATATCATTCATAATCATATGTGCTTAGGGTGTACCTTTAATAAAATAAAAGTGTGGAAACTAGTATTGCATAACATGTTGTGATAATGTGCTAATGACATTCATCAAATTTGTGCAACTATAAATTTCATATCACTTAGAATTATAGGTGAAATTTTTGGAGCCACTAAATCACTCAAAGTTTTGTCAAAGATTTGTTTTAAAAATGTTATTTGAAAATATTCAAAAATCCTCCCTAAATTAGCTTTTATTCTAAAAATCAAAATCTGTTGGAATTTTTAGTTGGCCCCTTAATCAAAGTTGTAGAGAATTAAATTCTAAGCAACTTTTATTTTTGGGTCATTTCAGAAAATGTCTTTTTCTTGCTCAAAATGAGGTTTGAAAACTGTATTTGAATTTTGTTTGAAATTAGAAATTTGAAAAAAATCAAATCCTACCTAAGCAGGCCGCCGCCCCGTTTTCGGCCCGCGCCGGAAACGGCCCGCGCCACTCCCGCGCGCGCGCCCGCGCCCCGCCTCGGCCGGCCCGCGTCCGCTCGGCCTCCTCCTCCTCTTCCCGCTCGCCCGCGCCTCGCTGTCCGCCGCGGCAGAACGCGCCCGCCGCGTGGCGGCCGCATGCCGGCGACGCCCCCGCGTGGCCGCCCGTGGACCCGCGCGCGCTCCGCCTCAAATCTCGCGCGCGTCCGGTCTCCATCCCACTCGCCACTCGCTCGCTCCCTCTTTCCTTCCTCCGGAGAACCCGAGCGGGAGCGCCGCTCACCACCGCCATCCTCGCCTTCACCGCCGTGTTCGACACCGGTGGACCACCACCGTTCGATTGTCGTGCACGAAGCTCCGCCACCTTCTCCTCTCCTCCGAACGGACCTCCGTTTGCCTTGTTCGCCCCCGGTAAGGCTCAATCGAGCTCTTCCCGCCGCGCCACCACGACGGGGCCGCCGAGCTCGTGCTCCGCCCACCGTCTTCCTCGCTCCCTCTCCATCCCCCTGAGCTCCTCTCTCGAGTTCGCTACCTCCTCGCGAACACTGTGCGCGCGCTCGCTGGACGGGTCGTGGCCGGAGATGGCCGTTGGCGTCGGCCACCGCCGCGCCGTCGCGGCTCCGAACGCCGGCGAGGCCGCCCTCTGTTTCTCCCCCTCGTCCACTGGGCCACGCGCCTGTGGGCCGCGCCTCCGAGCGGGCCTGCTCGCTCTTTCCCCGCGCGCGAACCAGGCCGAAAACGGCCACGGGCCGTTTGACTTCCACGGGCCGGCCCAGTTTCAATAATAAAAATCGTTTTCTGTTTTCTTTTATTATTCATGATGAAAAATATTGTGGAAAATGTTTTTGTATTCATTTGAGCTCCAAAAATTGTGAAATAAATTTCTATGGACTCATTGGAACCAGATCTACAATATAAAAATATTGCATGTCATTTTTGGGATACTTTTCTGTAGAGCTTTAATTAATTCTTGATATTGCTGATATCTTGTAAAATGGTTAGTAAATCCTATATGTATCAGAAAAATATGATTTCAAGTTTGTTAATCTTCTTATATCATGTACTTCTTAGGAAAAATATGTTTCATGCATGTGCTGTGGAAAACTTTGGAGAAGTAGTTCAAGTACCTTTAATGGCTGATTTTTGTTATTTTTGCTAGAGAGCAAACTTTGTATAAAACATGCATGTGATAATTTTTGTACAGTCATTATATTCCATGAAGAACCTAGGAAAAATATTAATTCTGTTGTTTGACACTTTTCATAGTACAAAGTAATTTCATACTCATTTTTATGCTATAGCTTGTCATTTTTGTACAGGATAGTTTACTTATCCAAATGTCATGAAATTTTTATGGTAGTCTGTTTAGGGTAGTATTATGCTACTGTAATTTTCTTAGATTTTTAGGAGCATCAGAAATATATGTTGCTATTCAAACCTATTATTATTTAGGGTTTAAGCAAGTGTTGCTTTAAGTGTGATTAAGAAATTAGTAAAGCTTTGGTGTATCTTTGAAGCATTTCATAAGATATGTTAACTTGACATGTTAGTAGTAGAAGAGAATGCAGTAGATGACATGTGCTTGTAGTGTATAGTTTCTTGGATGATGTTGACTACCTTGCATTTCAACATATTCATTGCATTCATCTCCTTCGATGCACGCTTGCATAATCACTTACGCGCATTGCATCATACAGGATCGCAAACCGAGAACCCAGTCGTCTTACCCGAGGAGCCAGAGGAGCAGCTCGAGGTGCAGCAGCAGGAGGTGACAGAAGCCGAAGAGGAGGTCGGTGAAGAGCTCCCGAGTGCCCCGACCACCGTCCGAGCTCTTTTGAGAGAGGCAAGCCCCGGAGCATTTCTCTCCCGGTTTGCAAATAATTTATTATTAACTTTACTTAATTTGATGCATTACGTTTAGGAGTTGTTTGCAAACGTTGCTGCATTATACCTTGCTTACCTTTGTTATACTATATCCTTGTTACCCTGGTATCCGCAGTCGAGTCAATGCTTAGCTGGCTTAGACCGGTAGAAGTCGGGTGATTTCCTGTCACCTGCGAGCTATAGGTGGTTACCTGGATCTGCTTGGATGACTATGAAGTCATGGTATAACTAAGTGTGAAATGAATTTGAGACCGGGCGGAAACTTGCAGGGTTTCGGACTGTAGTGTTTTCCGTCTGTGTCGATTAAGGACCGTCCGTTGTTGTCCCTCGGGTCATGTTGAACGCATGCCTCACATTTAGCTGGCCGGATAAAGTACCTTCCGACCGCGAAACTGGGAGATTATTCGGGCCGAGTGGATTGCCCGCAACGCACTGTACCGGAGCAGTAGTGGCAGGATACGGGGGCGCGATGATAAGGCCAAAGAGCAGTCGGGCGGCCCCCGGGTACAAGTGGTTCCTGGCAAGCTCGCGACTTTACCTGAATGGTTGACTCGGTGACCAACACCTCACTTTAGCGGGTGAGTGAGGTTTGTGTGAGGAATAACTTACCAGCTGGTTAATAATCGATTCGAATCGCCATCGTTCACTGGATAGTGAACACTTGACTTGAGCTACTTCATCGTAGTAATATTGATGGAACACTTGGACAGTTATATGAATTATGACATAATGGAAGTTGTTAATGATCATTGGTTATCATTACCTGTTTAATTACATGTTACTTTAGTACAGGTGCAAATGTAGTTGACAGGTTAATAAAGATTTAACTTGATGCAAAGCTTTTGTAAAGGTTTTCCTAAATGCTAAAAATGCTTTTGCAAATGAGTCAGCTATCCCACCAGAAAGCCTATCATGATTCCTTGGTGTCTTTTATTTCTGGTTTATGACGGGTAAGTCTAGCTGAGTACCTTCTCGTACTCAGGGCTTTGTTCCCACTTGTTGCAGATGGGCAGATGTACTACGGCTACTGTATCAACTGCCTCTATCCTGCAATGGGCGAAGCTTAGGACCATGGGCAATGGTCATTCGCTACTTCTAGTCTGATGCTTTTGCTGGAGATGATCACAAGCTGGCACTTTATTTCAAAATGTTGTGTGTGTGCGTGATTTGAACTACCGCTTCCGCTACTTTTATTCGAACCTGGTTTGTAATAACTATGTTTAAACTCCGATGTATTTTATGCCGCGAACATTTATGTAACTTATGATGGTAACCGTTAAACTTAGTACGATCTTGGCTGTTATGTGAAATGGTTTGAAATCCGTCGAGATTTCACGGACTACCGGGTTATACGGGCTTAAGTTTGTTAAATTGTCCTTCCGTTGGATGATTTCCTACTTAATCTCGTATAATTGGGCGGTTCTGTTACAGCTGGCATCGGAGCATGGTTTAACGTGATTACTGTTCATAAGTGTATTTAAAACAAAATTATGTTTAAAAAGTGTGATTTTAAAACTAAAAGTGTGCCAGTGGTCATATCCTGTATGCCCAGTTAAGGACTCTAGGTGGCTATTTAAGTACTAACTTGGGGTTCTTGCACCATATTTCTCTTTCGTTGCTCATACGGCGTGCTATTGTATGAGTGCCACTTAATTGAGTGGTAATGTATGGATCAGTTACCTCTACGCTTTGGTAAGTGTGAGCTGTGAGAGCATGATCGGATACACCGCCGATCTAGGGAGAGTGCTTATATGATACTAGAATAATTACATGTTTTACACATGTTTTTATGAAAGTATCGCATGTGTGGGTGTTCCGTCCGTTGAGGCGATGCCGTCAATAGGACGATGTGTTTGGGTAGTTACTACCGTTGTACACGCATCTGGGGATTCGTGTAGAGCGTGTAGGTAGATTTACTGCTTTCATGCATTCATGGGGAATGGGCTGAAATGAATTTTCTGCAGGTACATAACAGCGTTTATCGTGTAGATCGAATTAGTTACGTATATGAGAGATCGTTGTATGCCACCGAATTCATCGTTAGATGTCTTTATTTTCTAAGTTTGTGAGAACGTAAGACTCGCGCATGCATCATATTGCCTGTGCATTTCATTCATAACATGCATTCCTCCCCTTATAAAAGGATTATCCCAGTTTGATAAAAGTGACATCAACTTAAAATATGTTCTCACCGGGTAATTTAAAACTTGTGCTACAGATGGCCCGCACGAAGAAGACTGCTCGTAAGTCCACTGGCGGAAGAGCACCCCGTCACCAGATGGCCCCGCGGGAGCGCCGCAGCACGGACACTTTTCTAAGTGAGTTTGGCATGCCCACCTTGCTTTGGAGAGTGCTCCATGATGTGGGGTACCCAGAGGGTCAAGAGCCGGTGTACTCCTGGAGTGAGAGCCAGTTAGCTGAGGATGGACTTGCGGTAGTGGAAATCACCGTCCCTGCTCTTGGTGATGCGCCAGAATGGGATGGTTGGCATTTGGAGTTTGAAGGACGCACTCCAGTTGAGGGTGCAGAGGGTGCAGCCTTTCACGTCATCCGAGACATAATGAGCAGGTTTCCTAATGAGTTGGCAGCAGCTTTGGCCGGTACTTTCCCGAGAGATGATCCTCGTGATGCCATTTGGGTGCAACCGCAAGGAAGTGCCCTGGTTAGAGGCCCAAGTGAAGGACGGGCTAGCGACAACCACACAATGAGTGCCATGTATGCAGCCATCAAAGCATACCAGGGTCTTGAGAGTACCTATTGGACCTTGACTGGTCTGCGTGGCAATGACCGGCTTGAAGCAAGGAAGCAGAAGAAGAAGCAAGCACGTGCTATAGCTAGCTTGCAGGAGCAGTTGGCCGACATGAGCTTGCAGCGAGATCGGGCTCTCGAGAGAGGTGAGAGTGCTATGCAGCGGGTACAGACGTTGACTCAGGCCAACAGAAATGCAGACCGCATGATGGGACAGCTAGTGCAGGAAAGGAATGAAGCCTGGAACGAGAGGGACCTTCTGAGGCAGAGGGTCGAGGAGCTAGAAGGGTATAATGCCAACTTGCATGAAGAGTTTCATGCCCTCTACAACGGGATGGGCCCGTATGCTCCTCCGGACGCCGCCCAGATGGACGTCGACGACGACGCCGCTACTGATGGTAGCAATGGTGACGCCTCCGACCTCGACGACGGCCCCGAGGAGTAGGCTAGTTGCCTTGCGTTAGTGATAGGCTCTGTCGCGATGGCCTTCTTTTGGTTTCCATGTATCGTGTTGTATCCTGTTCGATCTTGAGACTGGCGATCTTTTGAATCTTGGTTGTGTATGTGATGCTCGAACGCATAAAAGTCCAGTGTATGTATGCTGGCAACGTGGTTGTATGGAACGCGATGTTGCATTCGAAGTAATTTGATTAGTGATGTTGTTTTAATTGGAATGTGATTATTGTGCCTCTGTTTTATTGCATGACTTGTTCTCTCCAATAAATTCAGTATGGCATGATTGTTCATTCGAATACAATTACTACCACTTCGCTCAATTATTACTTGTTGCTGAAATATGCAGATGGCAAACACTCGCCGTGCCACGTATGAGGCCGCTGAAACTGGTGGCAACGGTGCAGGGGCTGGTGGGGGTGGTGCAAACAACGTCAATCACCAGGAGCCACAGCCAGAGCCACAATTGCCCCCTCCTCCACCGCTCACTGCAGAGGTATTCTTCGCACAGTTCCTGGGAAGCCAGCGCAACGCCGAGCAGTCACAAAGGAATATGGAAGATTTTCTGCGTACCATCGCTGAAAATGTTCAGAGGGAAATAATCAAGGTGGTGGCCATGGGGTGAACCAGTACAGCAATTTCAAGGATTTCATGGACACCAGGCCGCCAGTTTTCAAGGAAGCAGCAGAGCCACTCGACGCTGAAGAATGGATCAACACTATGGAAGATAAGTTCCGTGTGTTGAGACTGACAGAAGTTCTGAAGACAGAATATGCTGCACATCAGTTACAGGGACCGGCAGGGATGTGGTGGAAGCATCACCGCACCACCTTTCCTCCCAATGCCCAGATTACTTGGAGAGAATTCACTGAAGCGTTTAGAGGAGTTTATATTCCCCCAGGGTTGGTTGAGATGAAGCTCGGAGAGTTCTTGGCCTTAAATCAAGGTACCAAGACTGTAACACAGTATCTGCATGCCTTTAATAGCTTGTGCCGCTATGCTCCAGACATGGTCGACACAGATGCAAAGAGAATTGCTAGTTTCAAGAGAGGGTTAAGTCTGAAGATGATGAAGCATGTGGGTACCAATACCCGCGCCAGGTTCAATGACTTTGTCAGTGATTGTTTGAAACAAGAAAAGAACAACAACGCCTACACTGCATCCAAGAATCGCAAGAGGGTGTTTGAGTCAGGACCATCCCAGTCCAGAGTTGTCACTGCAAACCGTCTTTCTTATCGTCCGTCCGCACCTGGTGCAAGGTTCAGGCCGCCACAGCATAAAACCCAGAACTACAGGGGACCACAGAAGCCGTACAAGATGGCCGTGCCGCCAGCAAAGATCACCGCAGCTGCAGAACAGAGCAACTCCAAGGGAGCTATAGGATCTGCTGGTACAGTGAAGGGGCCCTGCTACAATTGTGGTCAGCCAGGCCACTTTTCAAAGTTCTGCCCTTATCCGCCTAAAAAGAAGCAACAGACTTATACTGCCCGTGTACACCATACCACCGTTGATGAGATTCCTGAGGGAGAGCCTGTAACTGCCGGTAAGTTTCTTGTTAACCATCACCCTGCAGTTGTTCTATTTGATTCTGGATCCTCGCATTCTTTTATGAGTCAAGCATTTGCACGGAAGCATGAACAACTATGCACAGAATTGAGTTATGGTTATCGTATAAGTTCAGCCGGGGCTGATGTGTTAACCAATAAGATGGTTAGAGGGGCAACCCTTGAGTTAGGTAGTCGGAAGTTCCGAGTGAACCTGATAGTTATGCCTGGACTAGTTTTGGATGTAATAATAGGAATGAACTGGATGAAGAACTGGGGGCAGTCATAGATACAAGCAGTCGGTTGCTTACCCTTAAGGATCCCCAGGGAGAGGGTACTTTTCAGGTACCATTGCCCGAAAGAACAGACCTTGTGAGTGTGACCTGTGCCATGGAAGTTGTTCCTATCCGCCAGATCCCGGTAGTGTGTGAGTTCCCGGATGTGTTTCCAGACGAGTTACCTGGCCTTCCTCCAGATAGAGATGTTGAGTTTGGAATCGAGTTGATCCCCGGACAGCTCCTATTTCGAGGAGACCCTATCGGATGCCTCCGGATGAGTTAGCTGAGCTGAAGAAGCAACTGGAAGAATTGCTAAAGAAGGGGTTTATCCGACCGAGTAAGTCTGAGTGGGGATGTCCTGCCTTGTTCGTGAAGAAAAAGAAAGAGGGTACTCTGAGAATGTGTGTGGATTATCGACCTCTTAATGCTGTAACTATCAAGAATAAATATCCTTTGCCTCATATCGACGTTTTGTTTGATCAGTTGGCTAAAGCTAGGGTGTTCTCCAAGATAGACCTAAGATCAGGGTATCATCAGATAAAGATCAGGCCACAAGATGTCCCGAAAACCGCTTTTTCTACCAGATACGGGTTGTACGAGTATCTTGTTATGTCTTTTGGCTTAACAAATGCTCCTGCATACTTTATGTATCTGATGAATACGGTTTTCATGCCAGAGTTGGACAAGTTTGTAGTTGTCTTCATTGATGACATTCTAGTATACTCTGAGAATGAGAAAGATCATGAAGAGCATCTGAGAATTGTCTTGACCAGACTGAGAGATCATAAGTTGTATGCTAAGTTCAGCAAATGTGAATTTTGGTTGAAGAAAGTTCCTTTCTTGGTCATATTCTATCTGAGAATGGAGTTTCGGTAGATCCGAGCAAAGTGCAAGAGGTTATGGATTGGAAAACTCCAACCACAGTGCCAGAAGTCAGGAGTTTCCTAGGATTAGCTGGTTACTATCGCCGCTTTATCCCAGACTTCTCGAAGATTGCCAAGCCAATGACAAGTCTGTTACAGAAAGATCACAAGTTTGTGTGGACAGAGGAGTGTGAGACAGCTTTCCACACCTTGCGGAAACTGTTGACCACTGCTCCAGTTCTTGCACAGCCAGACATCGAGAAACCTTTTGATGTGTTCTGTGACGCATCAAAAACAGGATTAGGCTGTGTTCTGATGCAAGAAGGAAGAGTCATTGCTTATGCCTCCCGTCAGTTGAGAAAACATGAAATCAATTATCCGACACACGATCTTGAGCTTGCCGCCGTGGTGCATGCCTTAAAGATTTGGAGACACTATTTACTTGGTAATGTGTGCAACATTTTCACCGATCATAAGAGTCTCAAGTACATTTTCACCCAACCAGAATTGAACATGAGACAGCGAAGATGGTTAGAACTAATTAAAGATTACAACTTGAATGTACAGTATCACCCTGGGAAAGCCAATGTGGTAGCTGATGCTTTGAGTAGAAAGTCACATTGTCTGAATATGCAACCCTTACTCGAAGATGGTTTTAATCTAATGCACCCTGTCGTGTTACATAGTATTCAGATCAGTTGCACCTTGGAGAGTAAGATAATAGAAGGTCAGAAAGCAGACAAAGGGATATTCCACATCAAAAAGAAAATTAAAGAAGAACCTTCAAAACACTTCAGAGTGGACGAGCAGGACGTGTTGTGGTTCGACAACCGTCTTGTTGTTCCAAAGGATAGAGAGCTTAAGAATAAAATTATGGATGAAGCTCATCACTCTAAGTTGTCCATTCATCCTGGCAGTAGTAAAATGTATCAAGAACTAAGACCTCGCTATTGGTGGACAAAGATGAAGAAGGAAATTGCAGCTTATGTAGCCAGATGTGACACATGTTGTCGAGTGAAAGCTATTCACATGAAACCTGCTGGATTGTTGCAACCTTTGTCAGTACCTAGTTGGAAGTGGGACGATATAAGTATGGATTTCATCACAGGTTTGCCCACTACTCAGAAAGGCCATGATTCGATTTGGGTAATCGTGGATCGTCTTACCAAGACAGCCCACTTTTTGCCTGTCAAGACAGTTTATAGACCACCTCAATATGCCGAGAAGTATATTGCAGAGATTGTGAGATTGCATGGCATACCGAAGACTATCGTGTCTGACAGAGGGTCACAGTTCACTGCTCACTTTTGGGAGCATTTGCACAAAGGTTTGGGAACGAGTCTGATTCGTAGCACTGTCTATCATCCTCAAACAGATGGTCAGACTGAAAGAGTTAATGCTGTTTTAGAGGATATGTTAAGAGCTTGTGTGTTGTCTTCCAGAGGTTCATGGGAGTCATGGTTACCTTTAGCAGAATTCGTATAATAATAGCTATCAAGAAAGTATCAAGATGGCACCTTTTGAGGCTCTGTATGGCCGAAAGTGTAGAACACCTTTAAACTGGATTGAGCCAGGGGAAAGAAGGTATTATGGTATTGATTTTGTGGAAGAAGCCGAAAAGAAAGTTCATATCATTCAGCAAAATATGAGAGCAGCTCAGTCACGTCAGAAAAGTTATGCGGATAAGAGAAGGAGACCACTTGTGTTTGAAGTTGGTGACTATGTTTATCTAAAAGTCACGCCAATGAAGAAGAAACGGTTTGGAATACGTAGGAAGCTTGCCGCCAGATTTGTAGGACCCTACAAAATCTTAGAAAGGAAGGGTCCAGTGGCTTACAAATTGGAATTACCAGAATCAATGGGTGCTATATTCCCAGTTTTTCACGTATCACATCTCAAGAAATGTTTGCGCGTTCCAGAGGAAATAATTGAACCTCGAGGCATAAAACTTAAGTCAGATCTGGTGTATCGTGAGCAGCCAATTCGAGTTTTGGATTCCAAAGAAAGGGCTACTCGAAACAGTGTGGTGAAAACATATAAGATACAATGGAGTCATCATGATGAGGGAGATGCATCTTGGGAAACGGGTGAATACCTACAAAAAGCATACGAAGATTTTTATAATAAATGGTTTGTAACCCAAATCTCGGGACGAGATTTTTATAAGGGGGAGGGCTGTAACACTCCGGTGTTACGCAAGCATTTGCATTGCAATCATAAGCATGACATTTCATATCATTCATAATCATATGTGCTTAGGGTGTACCTTTAATAAAATAGCAGTGTGGAAACTAGTATTGCATAACATGTTGTGATAATGTGCTAATGACATTCATCAAATTTGTGCAACTATAAATTTCATATCACTTAGAATTATAGGTGAAATTTTTGGAGCCACTAAATCACTCAAAGTTTTGTCAAAGATTTGTTTTAAAAATATTATTTGAAAATATTCAAAAATCCTCCCTAAATTAGCTTTTATTCTAAAAAATCAAAATCTGTTAGGAATTTTTAGTTGGCCCCTTAATCAAAGTTGGAGAGAATTAAATTCTAAGCAACTTTTATTTTTGGGCCATTTCTAGAAAATGTCTTTTTCTTGCTCAAAATGAGGTTTGAAAACTGTATTTGAATTTTGTTTGAAATTAGAAATTTGAAAAAAATCAAATCCTACCTTAAGCAGGCCGCCGCCCCGGTTTCGGCCCGCGACCGGAAACGGCCCGCGCCACTCCCGCGTGCGCGCGCCCGCGCCCCGCCTCGGCCCGGCCCGCGTCCGCTCGGCCTCCTCCTCCTCTTCCCGCTCGCCCGCGCCTCGCTGTCCGCCGCGGCAGAACGCGCCCGCCGCGTGGCGACCGCATGCCGGCGACGCCCCCGCGTGGCCGCCCGTGGACCCCGCGCACGCTCCGCCTCAAATCTCCACGCGCGTCCGGTCTCCATCCCACTCGCCACTCGCTTGCTCCCTCTTTCCCTTCCTCTGGAGAACCCGAGCGGGAGCGCCGCTCACCACCGCCATCCTCGCCTTCACCGCCGTGTTCCGACACCGGTGGACTACCACCGTTCGATTGGTCGTGCACGAAGCTCCGCCACCTTCTCCTCTCCTCCGAACGGACCTCCGTTTGCCTTGTTCGCCTCCGGTAAGGTTCAATCGAGCTCTTCCCGCCGCGCCACCACGACGGGGCCGCCGAGCTCGTGCTCCACCCACCGTCTTCCTCGCTCCCTCTCCATCCCCCTGAGCTCCTCTCTCGAGTTCGCTACCTCCTCGCGAACACTGTGCGCGCGCTCACTGGACGGGTCATGGCCGGAGATGGCCGTTGGCCGTCGGCCACCGCCGCGCCGTCGCGGCTTCGAACGCCGGCGAGGCCGCCCTCTGTTTCTCCCCCTCGTTTTCCACTGGGCCACCGCGCCTGTGGGCCGCGCCTCCGAGCGGGCCTGCTCGCTCTTTCCCCCGCGCGCGCGAACCAGGCCAAAAACGACCACGGACCGATTGACTTCCCCGGGCCGGCCCAGTTTCAATAATAAAAATCGTTTTCTATTTTCTTTTATTATTCATGATGAAAAATATTGTGGAAAATATTTTTGTATTCATTTGAGCTCCAAAAATTGTGAAATAAATTTCTATGGACTCATTGGAACCAGATCTACAATATAAAAATATTGAATGTCATTTTGGGATACTTTTCTGTAGAGCTTTAATTAATTCTTGATATTGCTGATATCTTGTAAAATGGTTAGTAAATCCTATATGTATCAGAAAAATATGATTTCAAGTTTGTTAATCTTCTTATATCATGTACTTCTTAGGAAAAATATGTTTCATGCATGTGCTGTGGAAAACTTTGGAGAAGTAGTTCAAGTCCCTTTTATGGCTGATTTTTGTTATTTTTGCTAGAGAGCAAACTTTGTATAAAACATGCATATGATAATTTTTGTACAGTCATTATATTCCATGAAGAACCTAGGAAAAATATTAATTCTGTCGTTTGACACTTTTCATAGTACAAAGTAATTTCATACTCATTTTTATGCTAGAGCTTGTCATTTTTGTACAGAATAGTTTACTTATCCAAATGTCATGAAATTTTTATGGTAGTCTGTTTAGGGTAGTATTATGCTACTATAATTTTCTTAGAATTTTAGGAGCATCAGAAATATATGTTGCTATTCAAACCTATTATTATTTAGGGTTTAAGCAAGTGTTGCTTTAAGTGTGATTAAGAAATTAGTAAAGCTTTGGTGTATCTTTGAAGCATTTCATAAGATATGTTAACTTGACATGTTAGTAGTAGAAGAGAATACAGTAGATAACATGTGCTTGTAGTGTATAGTTTCTTGGATGATGTTGACTACCTTGCATTTCAACATATTCATTGCATTCATCTCCTTCGATGCACGCTTGCATAATCACTTACGCGCATTGCATCATACAGGATCGTAAACCGAGAACCCAGTTGTCTTACCCGAGGAGCCAGAGGAGTAGCTCGAGGTGCAGCAGCAGGAGGTGACAGAAGCCGAAGAGGAGGTCGGTGAAGAGCTCCCCGAGTGCCCCGACCACCGTCCGAGCTCTTTTGAGAGAGGCAAGCCCCGGAGCATTTCTCTCCCGGTTTGCAAATAATTTATTATTAACTTTACTTAATTTGATGCATTACGTTTAGGAGTTGCTTGTAAACGTTGCTGCATTATACCTTGCTTACCTTTGTTATACTATATCCTTGTTACCCTGGTATCCGCAGTCGAGTCAATGCTTAGCTGGATTAGACCGGTAGAAGTCGGGTGATTTCCTGTCACCTGCGAGCTATAGGTGGTTACCTGGATCTGCTTGGATGACTATGAAGTCATGGTATAACTAAGTGTGAAATGAATTTGAGACCGGGCGGAAACTTGCAGGGTTTCGGACTGTAGTGTTTTCCGTCTGTGTCGATTAAGGACCGTCCGTTGTTGTCCCTCGGGTCATGTTGAACGCATGCCTCACATTTAGCTGGCCGGATAAAGTACATTCCGACCGCGAAACTGGGAGATTATTCGGGCCAAGTGGATTGCCCGCAATGCACTGTACCGGAGCAGTAGTGGTAGGATAGGGGGCGCGATGATAAGGCCAAAGAGCAGTCGGGCGGCCCCCGGGTACAAGTGGTTCCTGGCAAGCTCGCGTCTTTACCTGAATGGTTGACTCGGTGACCAACACCTCACTTTAGCGGGTGAGTGAGGTTTGTGTGAGGAATAACTTACCAGCTGGTTAATAATCGATTCGAATCGCCATCGTTCACTGGATAGTGAACACTTGACTTGAGCTACTTCATCATAGTAATATTGATGGAACACTTGGACAGTTATATGAATTATGACATAATGGAAGTTGTTAATGATCATTGGTTATCATTACCTGTTTAAATTACATGTTACTTTAGTACAGGTGCAAATATAGTTGACAGGTTAATAAAGATTTAACTTGATGCAAAGCTTTTGTAAAGGTTGTCCTAAATGCTAAAAATGCCTTTTGCAAATGAGTCAGCTACCCCACCAGACAGCCTGTCATGATTCTTTGGTGTCTTTTATTTCTGGTTTATGACGGGTAAGTCTAGCTGAGTACCTTCTCGTACTCAGGACTTTGGTCCCACTTGTTGCAGATGGGCAGATGTACTACGGCTACTGTATCAACTGCCTCTATCCTGCAATGGGCGAAGCTTAGGACCATGGGCAATGGTCATTCGCTACTTCTAGTCTGATGCTTTTGCTGGAGATGATCACAAGCTGGCACTTTATTTTAAAATGTTGTGTGTGTGCGTGATTTGAACTACCGCTTCCGCTACTTTTATTCGAACCTGGTTTGTAATAACTATGTTTAAACTCCGATGTATTTTATGCCGCGAACATTTATGTAACTTATGATGGTAACCATTAAACTTAGTATGATCTTGGCTGTTATGTGAAATGGTTTGAAATCCGTCGAGATTTCACGGACTACCGGGTTATACGGGCTTAAGTTTGTTAAATTGTCCTTCCGTTGGATGATTTCCTACTTAATCTCGTATAATTGGGCGGTTCTGTTACACGCTCGGACTGGAATCAATGGAAAGATGTAATTCAAGCGGAATTATCCTCACTCTCCAAAAGAAAGGTATTCACTCATGCAATACCTACACCTCGTGGAATCTTCCCTGTGGGATTCAAATGGGGTTTCGTCCGGAAATGTAATGAGAACAATGAGGTTATGAGATATAAGGTGAGGCTTGTAGCACAAGGGTTCACGCAGAGACCCAACATTGATTTCAATGAAACATATTCTCCAGTTATGAGTGGAATAACATTCCGATATCTTATTTCTCTGGCTGTTCAAAATCGTATATCCATGCAGTTGATGGACGTAGTGACTGCATATCTTTATGGGTCACTTGATTTGGATATATATATATGAAGGTTCCCGATGGAATCTCTGTACCGGATCAGAACACAAATCGCAACATGTACTGTGTAAAGCTTCAAAAGTCACTCTATGGCTTAAAGCAGTCGGGAAGAATGTGGTATAACCGACTTAGTGAGTTCCTTCTACAGAAGGGATACACTAACAATAATAATTGTCCATGTGTCTTCATCAAGAAGTCCCAAACAAGATTCTGCATAATATCAGTGTATGTTGATGATTTAAATATCATTGGCAACCCACAAGATATTGATGAAGCACGCAATCATCTAAAGACGGAGTTTGAAATGAAGGATTTGGGTCAAACCAAATTTGCTTAGGTTTACAACTTGAGCACCTTCCCACTGGAATTTTAGTGCATCAATCTGCCTATATCCAGAAAGTATTGGAGAAATTCAATATGGATAAATCATATCCCTCTAAAACTCCTATGGTTGTTCGGTCTTTAGAGCTCAAGACTGATCAATTCAGACCACAAGATGAAGGAGAAGAGATTCTGGGACCTCATTACCTATATCTCAGTGCCATTGGAGCGCTCATGTATCTTGCAAATTGCACCAGGCCTGATATTGCATTTGCAGTGAACTTGCTAGCTCGACATAGCGCTACTCCTACCAAACGTCATTAGACGGGAGTAAAACATATCCTCAGATATGTGAATGGCACAAGAGATCTTGAATTATTTTTCCAAAGGAACCCAGACTCCAATATGATTGGATACACTGATGCCGACTATTTATCTGATCCCCATAATGACCGATCCCAGACAGGCTTTGTGTTCTTACATGGAGGGACAACCATTTCATGGAAGTCATCAAAATAGACCCTTGTGTCTACCTCCACTAATCACTCTGAAATAATTACACTATATGAGGCCTCACGTGAATGTGTTTGGCTTCGCAAAATGATTAACCACATACAACAATCATGTGGTATTGGTGGCATTGATTCACCAACTGTTATCTATGAAGATAACTCTGCTTGTGTTACACAGATGGAGACAGGTTACATCAAAAGCAACATAACCAAGCATATTTCTCCTAAGTTGTTTTATCCCCATGAGTTGAAACAAATAGGTGAAATAGACATCTTGCAAACCAAATCATGTGATAACCTCGCTGATTTATTCACTAAGTCCTTACCACCATCCTCGTTCCAAAAATGTGTTCAAGGAATTGGTATGCGACGACTTCGAGATTTGCAAGGTTCAAGGGGAGAAATCTCCTAGATGTTGCCCTGTCCAAACCATCATATTACACTCTTTTCTTCGTATGAGTTTTAGTCTCAAGGTTTCTCATATGAAGTTTTTAATGAGGCAATATTAGCATAAGCATATGTCGTATTTCCTGTTTTCCCCATTAGGGTTTTAAGGAGATATCAATGACATATATTGTTCTCTAAACTATCTATGAGTTTTCTCCTGCAAAGGTTTTCTCATATGAGTTTACAATGAGGCAATACATTATATGCTGTGTCACTTTCTCCTTATTTTCCCACTGGGTTTGAAGGAGTTTTTAACAGCGTATCTATCAAGTATTTCTCCTCGTTTTTATCCTATAGGACTTTTTGGAGGATTAATACTATTCATTGATCTCAAAATGGACTCGATCAAGGGGGAGTGTTACAACTGCAAAGGAGTTGATCTCATCTGGAAACATCTGGGAACGCTCCCACGATGGAACCGTCGACACTCCTCTCTCTCTCCCACTATCGTTTGAACCGTCGGCGCCATGGATGGTTGCCTGCGTGTAGTCTCCATGGTGTCCGTACGACATGTATATATATGTACATCACAGATCAATGAAGATAGTTGGTTCATTTGCTATACACAGTATTCCATTTACATTTTAGTATTCACAGTTTCCTGCCTGGGAACAGCAGGCGCATGCCTTCCTTCTTCGCTGGGGAGAGCACCTTCTGGAACTCTTCGAAGGAAGCTTGATCAGGCAATTTCGTGCCCCTAGAGAGACGGAGTGCTTCATGAGGATCTTCCTTGCCTGGGCCTCTGGTTGAGGAGCTCTGAACTTGTTTTTTTGCCGCGAGGCGGGCACTGCGCTTAGGCACTAGGTCGTTGTCGTCGTCGTCGTTAACGGCATTCCCCTTGGTCACCCGCAACCTCTGAGAGAAACCCATGTCTAAACACGCTGCGGGTCGTAACCACTTGTTGGTCTGGACTGAACATGATTGGTGGGATGAGCGGGTCGTAACCAACCAAAAACCATAAATGTTCAGGGCTAGGTGCTTATTAAAATTGGGAGCATGTGAGAATGCCTTAGCAACTTCTCTGTACACTATTGGAAACTACATTATTTCTGTGTGCCGAAAAACAGTCAAGGAAACGGGAAAATTGCATGGCACACAGGAATAAATAATGGTGTTTGTAGTAGTGGTATTTATTTAAGTGAAATTTTGCAGCGCTTGAAAATAATGTGAGCCCTCTGTTTCATTAGACCTGATAGTTTAAAAATAGGAAGAACCAAGTAAAAGGACCTTAAGTTGTGGGTCGGAGCAAAAAAAAAAAAAAAGTGGATTGAAGGGTACACCGGTACTTTTATGTCTTCGAAGCTGCTTCTCATCCTAAGCTAGCTACTTCTCATCTCTTGTCCGTGTGTTCTCCCCGAGTCCATGGCCCTTGGCACCCAGCCCCAGCCACCGTCCCCACCTCCACTCTTTCTTCCTCGGAGCCGGCGGACTGCGCCTAGCTGCCCTTGCCATGCGGAGCTTGCTCCGGCAGGCAGGCACTACCGACACTCCTCTGCCCCCTTGGAAAGCCTCGGCGAGCATTACCCACGCCCTGTGACCTCCCCATCTCCCAGAAATTCAGCCATACGCCGCAATTCGCACCGCTGCCGCCAACTCCAGCGAACACGAGGTCCCGGGCATGGCCGAGCCGAGGGCGAAGTGCGTCCACCCGCACGCGCGGCATCGACGCAAGCAGCCGGCCGGCCGTGTGACGTGCTGCGTGCGTGCTCTGTTCCGTTGCTAGCATGGTGATGTCACCGCGTCGTCGTGCCTATGCAATATACGTCCGTTTTCCTTTAGAAAAATATATATCCAAATACAACATGAATACACACATGTACCCTAAAGAAACGTTTCTCGGTTCTCAGCGTAGGACACGAGCACTTGCAGCAGGAGCACCCCTCCCTCTTCCAAGACGGCACCGCAGCTGACGCAGCGGCAGCCTGGGGTTATCATGTGCCAAAGCTCATTCTTTATTTAATCCTTCTTCTTCCTGGAGCTTGTTCTCACAGATATATCTACGCCCTCCATCTACATACTCCGTCTGTCATTCCTTCATCTCCTCAAAGCTAGCTAGCCTGCCTCCCCAGCTAGTTAATCTTCTTCGTTCTTCTTATGTTTTCTGTATTGACCCAGACAAATTTCCGGGCTGGGACTCGTCGTTAGCGCTTATTAGCTAGTCAACGTGCTGCAGCTCTCCAAATTATTGATCTATCTGTCATTTTTCCCCCAAACAATTAATTGCTGTTCTCCAGATTAACTGTCTAAGAAAAACATTTGATTATTTTCCAAGGCATATCAATCTGCATATATTGGGTCCAAATTAGTAACTCGTGTCTAATTAAGTGCCTATACATCAACTGGTTTCTGCTGCTCGTTGATCTGGATCTAGGATCGATCTGGAGTAATTATTTGGAATTTTGGATGATGGTATGTATGTATGCTTGGTTTCAGCCGGTCGAGACAGCAGTACATATATATAAGGCATGTGCGCTTGATCCAGGAGTTGACCTGAGCAACTAGCTAGCTAGACATGTGATTACTGATTGCTTTACCATCAACCACAAGAACTAAACTCAGCTGAAGAAATTAAAGAAACCACGGTGCTAGGATTAAGTGCAGTGTGGATCATCTCCTTAAGAGGATTATACCTGGAGCAGTACATATATACAACTGAAGTTGCGTACCTTCTTGTTGAGGTATTTGTACACACAAAAGATAGGTACTGATTTTATAGAGGCGATGCAATTCCAAGCCTTTATACTCTTTGTGTAACTATTTATCAGGACGAGTGCAATAAACAGCCTAACAATTTGTCTTTGTGGTCACTCGTGTATTTTGACACAACTTCTTTCGTCTAGCTTTCTGTCACAAACCTCACTCAAATTTCACTCCATATAGAATGTATTTTGTATCTGGATAGTATTCAGAGAGTTTAGAACATAGATCAAGGGTACGATTACAAGATCGGGGCTCTCGCCGCCGCCGCCAACACCTCCGGAC
Source organism: Saccharum officinarum (assembly GCA_020631735.1). Lineage (NCBI taxonomy): Eukaryota > Viridiplantae > Streptophyta > Magnoliopsida > Poales > Poaceae > Saccharum > Saccharum officinarum. The sequence goes on along the minus strand of CM036217.1, from coordinate 3,845,281 downwards.
GCAGCCGGCCTATCCTTCTCTGTTCTATTCGTCCCCTTCTCTATCGCTCTCCCCTGCTATAAGCCAACGGAAAGCAAATCTCTCACGCCGCTGCCCAGGTTGGGCCGAGGTACCGCTTGTTGGGCTTCTTCTTGCGCCTAGGCCTCGCTTCATCTCTTGGGCCTGGATCCTTGGATGTTTGATCAGTTGGCGCATTCATTCTTCCCGCTTTTGCTCCACCCTCAGTGTCAGGCTTCGGTTTCTGATGCCCTTCCTCAGGAATCCTGACATTCTTCCTCCCTTGAGAGACGGCTTGTCCCCAAGCCGGCGCAGCAGGAAACTGTTGACGTAGCTCAGTTTCCAACTCCTAGGTGGCCATTGATGGAGGCCACGAAGACCACTGGATCAAAACCTCCGAAACAAGATGAGCTCCATGTGGCTTCAGTCGACGTTCCAATACTTTGATAGGGTACCTGAAAGCATCAACCATGAGAGTATTTGGGAGATCAGGAGTAACCTGAAGGGTTGGTGAGACTGCCTTCTTGAGTTGAGATACATGAAAAACTGGATGCACTGAAGTATTGTCAGGTAGTAAGAGCCGATAAGCCACTGTTCCCACTTTGGCAATCACTGGATACGGGCCAAAATATTTGAATGAAAGTTTATGTGAAGCTCTGGTGGCTATGGAAGTCTGGACATAAGGCTGGAGTTTGAGATACACAGAATCACCCACTTCAAATGACCTCTCTGTACGATTTTTGTCAGCCTGCAACTTCTGCCTTTGTTGTGCTCGCAGCAGTTGTTGCTGCAATAGTTGAACCATTGTATGCCTTTCTTTCAACCAAACCTGCAGATCATCAACAGCACAAGATTCCACCACATCGATACCAAGATGTCTAGGCGGCTGACCATACATGATTTCAAATGGAGTAGAATTCAGAGAGGTATGATAACTGGTGTTGTACCAGAATTCAGCCAAGGCTAACCAATTCTTCCAATGAGTAGGGCATGCATGGACAAAACAGCGCATATAAGCTTCTAAGCACTAGTTCACTCGCTCTATTTGGCCATCAGTTTGTGGATGGTAAGAGGTACTCATCTTGAGAGCAGTGTTAGTGAGCTTAAAAAGTTCTTGCCAAAGGGAGCTAGTGAATATTCGATCTCTATCTGAGATGATAGCTTCAGGGAGGCCATGCAATTTAAAGATGTTGTCCATATAAGCCATGGCTACTTGAAATGCAGTGAATGGATGCTTGAGGGGTATGAAATGTGCATACTTAGAAAATTTATCTACCACCACTAATATGCAATTAAAGTGATGGGAAGTGGGTAGACCTTCAACAAAGTCCAGACTAACCATTTGCCAAGCAAATTTTGGTATGGGAAGAGGTTGGAGAAGACCTGGGTATTTGACCCTTTCTGGTTTAGCTTGCTGACAAATAGTGCACTGTGCCACAAATTTCTTGATCATTTGTTTCTGCCCAGGCCAAGCAAAAAGATTTTGAATCCTCTTATAAGTGGCAGGGAATCCAGAATGTCCACCAAGGGGGCCAGAGTGCAAAGACTGCAAAATCTTCATTTGAATAGTGTGATTGTTACCCACCCAAATTCTACCTCTGTACTTGATAACACCTTGATGTAGAGTGAAAGGGCCACAGGTGTTGTTGATAGCCAAAGAAGAAAGTAATTTTGCAGTCTTGGGATCAGAAGAATAAGAGTCCATTAACTCTTGGAGCCAGACTGATTGGATAGAGGTCATAGCAAAAACTTCTTGTTGACTGTGAGATGGAAGTCTAGATAAAGCATCTGCAACTTTGTTTTCAACGCCCTTTTTGTAGCAGATATTGTACCTCAAACCCAAGAGCTTTGTCAAGGCCTTGTGTTGCCAAGGGGTGGTGAGTCTCTGGTCATCCAAGTGCACTAAGCTCCTTTGATCAGTTTTAAGGGTGAACTCACTATGCTGAAGATATGTTCTCCAGTGATCAACAGCTAGTAGTATGGCAAGGCACTCTTTCTCATAAGTGGACAGGGTTTGGTTTTTGGGTCCTAGGGCTTTGCTGACATAAGCTATAGGGTGGCCATCCTGCTACAAAACTGCACCAATTCCTTTGTCTGAGGCGTCAGTTTCTATGACAAAGGGTTTATGAAGATTGGGCAAAGCTAAAACTGGGCTGTAGTCAATGCAACCTTCAAGGTTTGAAAAGATGAAGCCTCAGCATCTGTCCGAATAAAAGGAGTTCCCTTCTTGAGCAATTTTGTGAGGGGTTTGCTGATAGTGCCAAAATTTTTGACAAACTTTCTATAATTGCCAGCTTATCCAAGAAAGCTTCTAACATCTTTGACAGAAGTGGGTGTTGGCCAATTTTTGAACTGTGGCGACTTTCCCTGGATCAGTTGCCACGCCTTTAGCTGAAATAATGTGTCCCAAGTACACTAGCTCAGTCTTTGCAAAAGAACACTTGGATAGCTTCACTTGGAATTTATGCTGATGAAGCAAGCTGAAAACTTGTCTGATATGATCAAGGTGCTCAGACCAAGTTTTGCTGTAGATTAAGATGTCATCTATAAAAACCGCCACAAATTTTATGAGGACAGGATGGAGAACTGTGTTCATTTCATGTTGAAAAGTTGCAGGGCCACCAGTTACACCATAGGGCATTACTTGATACTCAAAGTGATCATGGTGTGTTTGAAATGCTGTTTTCTCCACATCCTTTTCATCAACCAGTATCTGGTGAAAACCAGAAGACATGTCTAGAGTGGTAAACCAGTGAGACCCCTCGAGCTCATCTAGAAGCTCATCAATGACAGGCAAAGGAAACTTGTTCTTCACTGTTAATGCATTTAATCATCTGTAATCTACACAGAGCCTCCAGTCTCCTGTCTTTTTCTTCACAAGCAGGGCAGGTGAGGCATATGGGCTGTTACTTTCTTTGATCCAGCCATTATCAAGAAGTTGTTGAACTTGCTTTTCTATCTCGTCCTTTTGAGCTGAATTGTACCTATAAGGCCTCAATCTGAAAGGTTGAGCTCCTGGGACAAGTGGAATTGTGTGGACTGATGCTCTCTTTGGAGGTAAACCAGATGGCGGTTTGAAAATGTCAGCAAACTCATCCACTAGGTGTTGCACTTTAGTAGGCAAAGACTCAGAGTCTTGTGGAGTTGGTACTGCTTGAATTTCCACCAAACACCACAACTTATCTTGATCAACCAAAGTAGCAAGATCTCTGTTACTAATAGTTTCACACTTCCCAATAAAAGGGTTAATACCTTGGAGTGTAGCCTTACTGCCTTGATACTGAAAAGACAACCATTTCTCCTTCCAGTCCACCTCCATTGGGCTATGCTAAGCCAACCAATCAATGCCCAATATAGCATCATAACATCCCAAGGGAAGTATCTTCAGTGTGATTTTGAAGCCATAGCCAGAAATCCAGACAGGACAATCCACTAGCTCATGTGTACACTGTAATGTTGCCCCATTAGCTACCCTGACTTGCATAGGATTCTACAGAGTAGACCAGCTCCTCCATTTGGAAGCCAAAGATTCACTGATGAAACTGTTGGAACTTCCTGAGTCCACCAAGATTATGGCTTCTCTTCCATAGATATCCCCAATCATCCTCACAGTATGACCAATATCTGTTCCCTGCATAGCATTAGCTGAGATTGCCATTAAATCATCTCCAGAGTCTTCTTCTGGTTCAGAGTTAGATTGCTCACAAGCATCGTCACCAATGACCATCTGCCAGAGCTCTTCCACCATTTGAAGGGGAACAAATGTAGAGCATTTGTGACCCGGGCTCCATTTCAGGCCACACTTAAAGCAGAGTCCCTTTGCCTTTCTATAATTCATCAGTGTAGTGACTTTATCATCAGATTGAGATGTCCTCTCATTTTTCATGTCTTCTGTTGGGTTGGCCAGCTGGATTCTCTTGTGGCTTGAGATTAGATGATGTGTTAGCATTCTGAGCAACATAACCACTGTTCCGCCAGAATACCGGAAGGTATTGCCAAATTCATTTCTTCTCTTGGGTATGTCTCTAGAGCTTTCTTCCTGCAACAAAGCAATAGAGCTAGCAGTATCCAGATTTCCAGGACGTTGGACTAACACTACTGCTTTTATATCATCTCTAAGCCCGTCAATGAATCGATTAGTGATGGTAGCAGCACTAAACTTTGGATCATGAGCCAAGATTTTGTGAACTAAACCATCAAACATCTCAATATAATCAGCTACACCATCATTTTGCCTAATACGGAAAAACTGCCTAAGCAACATATTGTGTTGTTCTTTTTCAAACTTATCACATACAAGTTTGTAGAAAGCTTGCCAGGACAGGGTTTGCAAGGGAAACTCTAATGACTGTGCCTAGAAAGCATCATTACCAGTTAGATGCATTGAAGCAATTTTAACCCATACATACTCAGGAACAGCATAAACATCAAAATAGCTTTCACAATTTTTAATCCAAAGCTTAGGCACACTACCATCAAAATCAGGGAATTCTACTTGTGGCAAAGCATGACTCCATTGCAACCTATCATCATACTGAGCATGGTTCACTGGACTAAATGGATCTGGCGAGAGAGCCTTGGAAGTACCCGCACCTGTGACCGGGGTAGGTGCGTAGGTGGTGACCACCCCGTTACCCTGACCCCGGTGATGTAGAGCTTCGTCGTGGCCTCTCGGCCCTGGGATTCCCCCGTAGGGTTTGCCAGCCAGATGAGCGGCGGCGGATCCCGTGAGATCGATATCTTCAGTATCAAACACCTTGTCAGCAGGACCCTCTGGCTTCTTAGCAGAGAGCTGCTCGAATTTGAGCTTGAGGTCGTGGATGCCGATCTGCAACTCCTTGACCTCAGCTTGCACTTGCGGCTTCCAGTTTGAGAGGTCCATCAACGTGGTGGTGTTGGATTCGAGCGTCTGCTTGAGCGTCTTGTGCTGCTGGTCCATCCTCGCCTGCATCCCCTTGAGAAAAGCAGTGATGTCATTGATCTGCCCCTCCATCGCCATCAGTTTCTTCTGCTCCCTCGTTTGGTACTGCGGGCGAAGAACATACTCCGGTGGCGCCGCTAGACTCGCCGGCGTGGCGATCCACGACAACGAGAAACGAACCCTGAGAATCGACTGCTCCGGTACCAAATTGTCACAAACCTCACTCAAATTTCACTCCATATAGAATGTATTTTGTATCTGGATAGTATTCAGAGAGTTTAGAACATAGATCAAGGGTACGATTACAAGATCGGGGCTCTTGCCGCCGCCGCCAACACCTCCGGACGCAGCCGGCCTATCCTTCTCTGTTCTATTCGTCCCCTTCTCTATCGCTCTCCCTGCTATAAGCCAACGAAAAGCAAATCTCTCACGCCGCTGCCCAGGTTGGGCCGAGGTACCGCTTGTTGGGCTTCTTCTTGCGCCTAGGCCTCGCTTCATCTCTTGGGCCTGGATCCTTGGATGTTTGATCAGTTGGCGCATTCATTCTTCCCGCTTTTGCTCCACCCTCAGTGTCAGGCTTCGGTTTCTGATGCCCTTCCTCAGGAATCCTGACATTCTTCCCCCCTTGAGAGACGGCTTGTCCCCAAGCCGGCGCAGCAGGAAACTGTTGACGTAGCTTAGTTTCCAACTCCTAGGTGGCCATTGATGGAGGCCACGAAGACCACTGGATCAAAACCTCCGAAACAAGATGAGCTCCATGTGGCTTCAGTCGACGTTCCAATACTTTGATAGGGTACCTGAAAGCATCAACCATGAGAGTATTTGGGAGATCAGGAGTAACCTGAAGGGTTGGTGAGACTGCCTTCTTGAGTTGAGATACATGAAAAACTGGATGCACTGAAGTATTGTCAGGTAGTAAGAGCCGATAAGCCATTGTTCCCACTTTGGCAATCACTGGATACGGGCCAAAATATTTGAATGAAAGTTTATGTGAAGCTCTGGTGGCTATGGAAGTCTGGACATAAGGCTGGAGTTTGAGATACACAGAATCACCCACTTCAAATGACCTCTCTGTACGATTTTTGTCAGCCTGCAACTTCTGCCTTTGTTGTGCTCGCAGCAGTTGTTGCTGCAATAGTTGAACCATTGTATGCCTTTCTTTCAACCAAACCTGCAGATCATCAACAGCACAAGATTCCACCACATCGATACCAAGATGTCTAGGCGGCTGACCATACATGATTTCAAATGGAGTAGAATTCAGAGAGGTATGATAACTGGTGTTGTACCAGAATTCAGCCAAGGCTAACCAATTCTTCCAATGAGTAGGGCATGCATGGACAAAACAGCGCATATAAGCTTCTAAGCACTAGTTCACTCGCTCTATTTGGCCATCAGTTTGTGGATGGTAAGAGGTACTCATCTTGAGAGCAGTGTTAGTGAGCTTAAAAAGTTCTTGCCAAAGGGAGCTAGTGAATATTCGATCTCTATCTGAGATGATAGCTTCAGGGAGGCCATGCAATTTAAAGATGTTGTCCATATAAGCCATGGCTACTTGAAATGCAGTGAATGGATGCTTGAGGGGTATGAAATGTGCATACTTAGAAAATTTATCTACCACCACTAATATGCAATTAAAGTGATGGGAAGTGGGTAGACCTTCAACAAAGTCCAGACTAACCATTTGCCAAGCAAATTTTGGTATGGGAAGAGGTTGGAGAAGACCTGGGTATTTGACCCTTTCTGGTTTAGCTTGCTGACAAATAGTGCACTGTGCCACAAATTTCTTGATCATTTGTTTCTGCCCAGGCCAAGCAAAAAGATTTTGAATCCTCTTATAAGTGGCAGGGAATCCAGAATGTCCACCAAGGGGGCCAGAGTGCAAAGACTGCAAAATCTTCATTTGAATAGTGTGATTGTTACCCACCCAAATTCTACCTCTGTACTTGATAACACCTTGATGTAGAGTGAAAGGGCCACAGGTGTTGTTGATAGCCAAAGAAGAAAGTAATTTTGCAGTCTTGGGATCAGAAGAATAAGAGTCCATTAACTCTTGGAGCCAGACTGATTGGATAGAGGTCATAGCAAAAACTTCTTGTTGACTGTGAGATGGAAGTCTAGATAAAGCATCTGCAACTTTGTTTTCAACGCCCTTTTTGTAGCAGATATTGTACCTCAAACCCAAGAGCTTTGTCAAGGCCTTGTGTTGCCAAGGGGTGGTGAGTCTCTGGTCATCCAAGTGCACTAAGCTCCTTTGATCAGTTTTAAGGGTGAACTCACTATGCTGAAGATATGTTCTCCAGTGATCAACAGCTAGTAGTATGGCAAGGCACTCTTTCTCATAAGTGGACAGGGTTTGGTTTTTGGGTCCTAGGGCTTTGCTGACATAAGCTATAGGGTGGCCATCCTGCTACAAAACTGCACCAATTCCTTTGTCTGAGGCATCAGTTTCTATGACAAAGGGTTTATGAAGATTGGGCAAAGCTAAAACTGGGCTGTAGTCAATGCAACCTTCAAGGTTTGAAAAGATGAAGCCTCAGCATCTGTCCGAATAAAAGGAGTTCCCTTCTTGAGCAATTTTGTGAGGGGTTTGCTGATAGTGCCAAAATTTTTGACAAACTTTCTATAATTGCCAGCTAATCCAAGAAAGCTTCTAACATCTTTGACAGAAGTGGGTGTTGGCCAATTTTTGAACTGTGGCGACTTTCCCTGGATCAGTTGCCACGCCTTTAGCTGAAATAATGTGTCCCAAGTACACTAGCTCAGTCTTTGCAAAAGAACACTTGGATAGCTTCACTTGGAATTTATGCTGATGAAGCAAGCTAAGAACTATGTTCATTTCATGTTGAAAAGTTGCAGGGCCACCAGTTACACCATAGGGCATTACTTGATACTCAAAGTGACCATGGTGTGTTTGAAATGTTGTTTTCTCCACATCCTTTTCATCAACCAGTATCTGGTGAAAACCAGAAGACATGTCTAGAGTGGTAAACCAGTGAGACCCCTCGAGCTCATCCAGAAGCTCATCAATGACAGGCAAAGGAAACTTGTTCTTCACTGTTAATGCATTTAATCGTCTGTAATTGTTGACATCGTTTTTTAGCACGTGTCAAGATGGTCAGGAAGGGCTAATCAGCAGAGGAAAGATTATTGTGAAAATTGATAGCTGATGAAAATGAGTTTCCTTATGAGTGGTAGCGGCGTATGGGTTCAAATTGAAATGTTGCCATTAAGGTTAAGGGTATTATTGCCGATGCCGATGAAAGATGGTTTGAAGACTGCTGCCGATGAAACAGGGGATGTACCAATGGAAGGATCTTGAAGGCTGCTGCCGATGGAATAGGGATTGTGTCGATGGAACAGGGATTGTGCCGATAAGAAGGAGGTCGATGAGAATACCATCGTGACTGAGGCAGACTATGGAATAAGATAGGAGTTAATTTCCTTATATACATTTATTAGAGTCTGAGTTGTATCAAAGTCATGTGTTTCCATAGATTTGGGTTTAGTGTCCTAGTCGTATTTGGTTATGTTTCTATAGATCAGGATATAAATATAGGGTGAAGGGCAATATAAAAAGGGGATCAATCAATACATCAGAAACAACTTTTTATTCTTATTTACATCTACTTTCGACGACTTCGTCAATTTGCATATTTTTCTTTTTTACGAGTTCTCATCGATTCGGCGAGTTACATTGCTCCAGTGCAATCTTCGGCGATCCTCGAGTTCCGCGTGAGTACCTCTTGGCCATGACTTCCGGGCGTATCGCTGTTGTCAGGACCAAAGTGCTCGTATCTTCATCCTTGTCGATTAACAGGTCAAATCGACTGGCACGCTTTGGATATCGATTTCGGGTATTAGCCCTTTGTGTTTGCAGATCTACTTTTGCATCAACACATCTTTTGGCACGCTCGGTGGGACAGATCTAGTCAAGATGCTTAATCCTGAGATCGATGCGGGGAACATCAGCGCGGTAACAGAAGAAGATCTTAAGGACGATCAGAAGCAGGCTATGGAGAGGGCTATAGAAGAATACAGACAGCTCTGCTTGAAGTCATTCAGTTTGAACAAAAGTGGACAAGTCATCTAGAAGCAAGACTTGCCGTTGCCTCGACAAGTTACCTTTGATTCTAATCCGGGTAAACTTCAAGAGATGGTTAATTCTGCAGTGAATCATGCTTTAATTAATCATTCCAATGTGCTGTCCAATACTGTTCATAATGCTGTGATTCGAACTTTCAAAGAAGGGCAAGCGTCACCTCGTTACGTTGGGCCTGCTTATCATCAACCAAAATCAGCATCTGCTATTGCTCCATCGGCTCCCCCGGCCGTTGCGGGTATAGAGATTTCTTCTCTTCCAGTATCAGCAGGTTTATCTAACGTACAGTCTACACCGATACGTCTGGATTCAGCATTATCAGGACGAGTTCAGCTTAATACAGATCTATCAGCATCGGCTTTATCAGGTCCTGTACCACAGAATAATCAGACTCCTGCTAATTGGTGGGGATATGGTATGCCTCTAGAGCCATCTATTTTTAACCATGGATCACCTCAAGTGTTTGATGCAACGAGAAAATCTCCTATGCTATCGGCCGGTTCACCGATAGCTCAAGTACCCCAATATACTACAGCAACTACTGTACAACCAACTCTAGGAGGTTTCCAGGTGTCTTTGGGTCAAACATCTAGTTTAAGTCCATCAGCAAATTTGTTACCGATGCAACAGAAGGCTCCAATTGTAAGTCAACCTGGAGTCTAGGTTTTACCTCAAGTTAGTTGTAATTATCCGGCAATGCCAACAAGTTACCAACCATCGGTAAATTTTGTACCGATGAACGCTAATAATTAGTCAGGGCATGTCACACCCAAAATTTCCTATTTTGGGTTGTGCATGAAAAATACTAAATAAAATAAATGATTTCAATATTCGAATAAATTTATTAGATAAGTTAAGTTGCTGCTAATTTAAATATAGATAATTGTGGTTTTAAACTTTTTCATATTAATTTGATAATGTGGTGTTTGTGTGATGCTTGTCTTTGGTGTTGGTGAGTGCTATTATTTTCAAAATATCATAGGATGACGTTTACTTTTCATCGGAAAACTTTTTAGCATTTTCTGGATTTAAAATTTCCAATTTCCGTGAGTTTAATCTTTTTCCTTGATCTCTTCATCCATCTTTTCATGAGCTCAAACTCATTTAGTTGAGTTCCTTATCTCTCCAAGAGTCTCCAGGATTTTTCCCGTGATTTTTCTGAGCTCCGGACTATTTTTCACGGCCAAAAAGGTAATTTTAGATTTTCTGGAATTATTTTATTCACGGAATTAAAATAATCTTGAAATTAAGAAAATCCGAAAAATTTCCAAACCCTATGACTATATATATATGCCGGCGTAGCCCTCGACGCCCTGGTTTCAGAAGTACAACCCCTATCGCGAGCCGTCGCTCGTAGCTCCCTCTACCTCTCGCCGTATCTTAAATATACATATATACATGTACACGTGCATGCAAGTTATCACGGAAGCAAGCAGACAGCTAGCCCTCTCCTTGTCCTAGCACAAAACTAATCTACACGTTGTGCACGTCAAGGACACCAGGTCCATCACGTCGTACATATCCATCTATAAATAGAGAGCTTCCGCTGTCCATAGACTGCAGATCATAGGCGCTGCCGCCGTTTCCTCGCTGCCATGCCAATGCCGCAAGTCGATCGTCGCTTGGTGCTTAGCGCCGCCACCGAAGCTCATGTTCTTCACGGCCGCTGCTACAAGCCATGCTCGAGTCCGCTCGCAACATGTTGGACGAAAGTGTCTACGAAGGAAGCGAGGGGCCGCCGCGCGCGTCTAGGCCCTGCCCGCACCACTGCCCGTGCTGGTGCTCCCCAGATTCATCAGGTTCTCTTGCTTGACCTCCGATGGGGCGCTGACTGCGGCCCGGCGTGCCCTGATTGCCGTCGAGGCGGCCGGCGATGATGTCCGGATCGTGGGCTCTTGTGATGACTGGCTAATGGTGAAGGAAACCGGTGACCAGTGCTTCTTGGTGAACTCCTTCTCCAGCGAGGTGGTTCATCTTCCACGTCTGCAGCAGAGCCCTTGCCATTACGATTGGTTGGATGAATCCACAAGTGCTCGTCCCATCTCAAGATTCTTTAATGACACCAAAGAACAAGAGTCATGGCTGTGTTGTCGGATAGCTCAGACTCCATTGCGGTGACGTTTAAAGATGCAAAATAGCATGTATGGAGTTTGATGACAGCACCAATGGCCTGCGTACAAGCTCAATGCATTGCTTTGAAGGCCCTGAATGGTTCCATCTGAAAAGGGTTAGGGAATCGTTTGCCAGGGGTCCTATCATAAAAGCGGATTCTCAAGGCAAATGTGGTGCTGTGCTTGTTTATGGATTTCAGATGATAATTTTGGAAGCTGCAGTCCGCCTGCAGCCGTTGTACGTAATCTGCCGCCGCTGCGACCGTCGTTGGGAGCCTCTCCGCCATCCATGACTCTTTGCTGAATTATACGTAGAGTGCAGGAACGTAGCCGACCACCCAGTCAAGCCTCCCGTCTACCGTCTACGTCTCATATCTTTGAACGTGAAAACCCTATAGCTAGGTGAGTTTGCTTTGGACTACACTGTCATCTCAATACACCGTACGCGTCAGTATTTATCTTGCTTGATGGCATCACCAGGACATCACGATGACGCAGATTTGTATTGTGGTCATTTTCTTTTAAAAACAAATTCAGAAAATACACCACACATACTTAACTTATTGTGTTGGATTCTTGTCGATTTGCTAGCAGTGATGTTTAATATAGCTATTTCATGACATGTGTCTATGATTAAAATATTAATATTAATTTGGTTAATTTGCATGAAACTTGTTTCGTAATTAAAAGCAATATAGATTTATATTTCGATGATTATGCATGACGTGTTAAGTTGATTAAGGGTTAACTCAAATACGTTTTTAATTGTACTTAGTGTAAACACAGGCTATACGCCATTAGATGCTCTAACTTGTTATTTTGTTATACAAATTAAATTATATAATCGACATATAAAGAATATTGAAATATTTATAATTAATTAAGACATGACTAGAGCGAGCTTGGTAATGAAATTAAAATGCATAGCGGCTAATATGAATTAATGCATTTCACTTGGTTTTGTTTAGTTAAAAGTAGACCAAGTATGTAATCCATTCTTTTCTTTTATAATGTATAAACTTGGTAGTTGTTTCCTTTTTGACAATAGTTCCGTTATCGACGTCTCTTGCGTTCTCATGGCCGTAGCAGCTAGCTCTACTCTAGTATGTTGTGTTTATCATGCGTGGTGTATTGTTCTTAATTGTTTTATTTTGTTGCTTGTATGTTTGCCTACCTGTGGTGCTTGCTACGAGTAGAACAAGAACCGTTTATGAGTGTTGGAGAACAAAAGCTACAGAACGGAAGATGAAGTTTGAGGATTCTCTGAGCAAGTTGCTTTGGGTATAAAGCAAGTTCTAAGGCAAGTATAACATGGGACCATCCTTGTTGTCCTATTTACAGAAAATATTATTCATATGCATGTGTCCTCCTTGACAACCATAGAGATTATAACTTAGTTATTGATATCTTGTTTCCTTGTCACCTATGGGTTGTGCATTTGGGTAGCTATTGCTAGTGCTTAATTATGAACAATGATCTTGTAATTTGATTAATGGATTAAACAATTAACCTTTAATGATGATTTTATTACTGTTGAAAAGGGGGCTAGAGCAAGGGGTTATATTGTTGCTCTGGTTTCTCTCCATAAGGACTTATCTGTACGTGATCATCCGGGACATACAATACAACTGTGAGGGCTATATGGCTCTGGCTTTAGTTGCTTGAAGGACCTTTTCTAGCTTGTTAGTGGTTACCTTAAATGGCGTAAGAATGGCTTGCCACTTTGGGTGTAGTGCGAGCCCCTGGCCTAGTGTGTATAGGCTGCGGTTGTTGTGCCACAGGGAAGGGGGGTTCTACATCTGCCTGCCGAGTGAATCTAATGACCCTAACTTGTTAGACGAACCTTTAAGTGGCTTTATATGATTTCTGGTGTTTTGGGGAGTCGCGAACCCATGCATTTGGAAGTTATGACTCACAGTGAAAGTGTACACCTCTGCGCAGAGTTAAAAACTGGTATACTAGCCGTGCTCACGGATACGAGCGGCCTTGGAACATTTACATATAGATGATCACCATTGCTATATCATGTTTAATTACTATTGGTTATTATTATGCTCATATTAATGTTATTCATTATCCTTATTACAATTGATCATTGATTCATTAATGGGAATTGGAATACCTTGATGCTACTCAATTGCTAATTATATGATAAATAAAAGCTAAACGCAGTCAAACAGTGTCTAGCCTTTTTGAGCCTCATGAACCCTGTGTTATATTTGTTGAGTTCGACATGGACTCACTCTTGCTATTTCCCCAACACTCCAGTGTGTAGTAAGATGCTACTCGGAAGAAGGACAAAGGTGTAGTGGAGTTTCCAGAAGACTAGTAGAAGTGCTAGGCATATGTTACCCCCAGTCAGCCGTCCCTGAGAAGAATGGAGCCCGAAGTTTAGTCACCGTTCCGCGATACTCTGATGTAAGTGTTAATATAGCTATGTATACGTTATATAATAACATTGTTTATGATACTTTTTCATTCTGGCATATGTGTGGACTTCCTGGGCACACATATGATTAGCCTGGTTTTGTTCTTTAGAAAACCGGGTGTGACAGAGTGGTATCATAGCCAGGTTGACTGTAGGACATATGCCAAGTAGCACTGGACGTATTCTAAAACTTATTTTACTATAAAACTAATTTGTCATACCTTGACTCATTGATTTTGACTATTTTCTCTTCCTTGTCTTGTTGTATCCCCTCTTTGATATAGCTTCCTTTGAGCTATTATTTCTTACTCCATTGGATTTTGTCTTATGTTGATTTTACTAAAAGTTTTCTGATCTTACCTTGTTCAAAAGTTCGATGGCCTTTCATCATCTCCAAGGTGCCATTAGGATGACCACCATTGTTGAACAAGCACGTGTAGTATCGATGATGTGATGTGTGTTTGTTTTGCTTGATGTGTTGCTTGTGTGTTATCCTTGTTCTCATATTTCAAAGGTGGCTCGGAAGGTATAAGTCTTGAGGAGTAGCTTGATCTATGCCAAGTGGGGTAGGTTTTACGTAATACTCCGCATGCTGATTTCTATAGTAGTCTGCAATGTTTCTGTTATATCTCAAGATATGGACATGAGAAATTTATGAAATTTTACTGGGAATAACTAGACTTCTGTATCTTTCCAAACCCATTGGATTTACCTTTTTATCCATTTTGAGCTAAGAGATATACCTGTTCTAAGTTGAGGTTACTGCATAGTCTGGAATTCTGAAATAGTTTCGGTTAAGTTCAGTTTTTGACTAACTTATTGACAGAATCTGGAAAAGTGTTGTGAATAAAAGTCGTAGATAATTTCATAAGCTTTCCAACCATGTAAAGATCACTTCATTTGGATCTTTGTAGCTCGAGTTATGCCAGATTTACTGAACTGCTAAAATTGGAATTCGCCCAGAAATTTTCTGCATTACTTCCTTATCTTGTACAAGTGAATATATCATTGGATATCTTTGAATCTCATTGATTTTCCTGGGAATCTTACATTAGAGATGATTATGGTTATCTAGTATAAAAGGGATGTGAGTTACTTTGGTGTCCCCTAGTTTCTTTTTCTTAAGGGGGTAGCAAAGTTATGAGTGTTGCAAGATGAATGTTTCGTATGTCCTAGAGCTTCACTTAGAAGAAGTGGTTATCTCTATGATTGGAAGTCTATAGTTAGTTTCATGAAAACTTAGATGACATCACCCCCATATCAAGTATGTTTAGTAAGTTTTAAGTGAAGGACTCATCGATAGCAGCAAGCCTTAGAGAAAGTGTTTCCTTCAATGACATCGTCAGGTGAAACAAGATCTTTGTTAATTGGGGTAACATCTGCTCTCAACAACAGCAAGTCCTAAATATCTCAAGTGACGAGGCATGAAGAGGCATGAAGAACTGAAGATCAAACCTTATCTTTCTTGTCATCTTTTGGCTATCCTTGATCCATGTCTTATATCTCATCAACACAAAGCAAAGAAGCATGAAGACTTGAAGATTAGTGTTATCTATCTCTCTAGTGTCTTTGAATCTCATTTCTACCTTATCCTATTTTTTTTATAGCAGTCTATCTACCTTAGCTTATATCTCTATTTTTGGACGCCCAAAAATCATAGATAAATTCTAGACAATGGTAGACTTTAATATTTTTCTCTGACCGTAAGAACCACCCTGATAGCTATTATGGTTTGGGATTTATGAAAATCACAAGGCGACGTATCTATGCTGTCAGCAATCTGGAATAGTTTCTATTGTGCATAGTTTTCGACCACGTTAACTGTAGAATCTGGAGAAGTATTCTATAAGAAAGTTGTAGTAAATTTGATAAGTTTTCCAACGGTATAAGCTACAACATCATTGGATTCGTGGAACTTGAGTTATAACTGTATTTCTGCACTGCCATTTTTCTGCTCGCGAGGAAGTGCAAATTACTAGTTCTTGCATATGCTCATGAATATCTTTGAGATGATAGAAGGACATGATGGTAGTTATCACTCAGAAACATGCAATCTAACAATTGGTGTTCTCCAATTGATCTCTTCTTAAGGGGGTTTGCCAAACTAAAAACGATACAAGATGGAGGATTTATACGTTATATTTCGTCACCTGGAAGCATCAGCTATCTACATGATTGCAAAGTCACTATCGAGCGCAAGTATCTTTTCTCAGGGTTGGTAACCTGTTAGAACCATCTACAAGAATCATAAGGGTCTAAAGGAGACATTTACAAAGTTGGTTATGAGTTTGTGGCATCATCATTGGATAGGAGTTGACGAAAGAAAAGTGAAGACTTGCAGATCAACTTTATCTTTCTCCCTAGTCTCTCCGAATCTCGGGACGAGATTCCTGTTAAGTGGGGTAGATTTGTCACACCCAAAATTTCCTATTTTGGGTTGTGCATGAAAAATACTAAATAAAATAAATGATTTCAATATTTGAATAAATTTATTAGATAAGTTAAGTTGCTGCTAATTTAAATATAGATAATTATGGTTTTAAACTTTTTCATATTAATTTGATAATGTGGTGTTTGTGTGATGCTTGTCTTTGGTGTTGGTGAGTGCTATTATTTTCAAAATATCATAGGATGACGTTTACTTTTCATCGGAAAACTTTTTAGCATTTTCTGGATTTAAAATTTCCAATTTCCGTGAGTTTAATCTTTTTCCTTGATCTCTTCATCCATCTTTTCATGAGCTCAAACTCATTTAGTTGAGTTCCTTATCTCTCCAAGAGTCTCCAGGATTTTTCCCGTGATTTTTCTGAGCTCCGGACTATTTTTCACGGCCAAAAAGGTAATTTTAGATTTTCTGGAATTATTTTATTCACGGAATTAAAATAATCTCGAAATTAAGAAAATCCGAAAAATTTCCAAACCCTATGACTATATATATATGCCGGCGTAGCCCTCGACGCCCTGGTTTCAGAAGTACAACCCCTATCGCGAGCCGTCGCTCGTAGCTCCCTCTACCTCTCGCCGTATCTTAAATATACATATATACATGTACACGTGCATGCAAGTTATCACGGAAGCAAGCAGACAGCTAGCCCTCTCCTTGTCCTAGCACAAAACTAATCTGCACGTTGTGCACGTCAAGGACACCAGGTCCATCACGTCGTACATATCCATCTATAAATAGAGAGCTTCCGCTGTCCATAGACTGCAGATCATAGGCGCTGCCGCCGTTTCCTCGCTGCCATGCCAATGCCGCAAGTCGATCGTCGCTTGGTGCTTAGCGCCGCCACCGAAGCTCATGTTCTTCACGGCCGCTGCTACAAGCCATGCTCGAGTCCGCTCGCAACATGTTGGACGAAAGTGTCTACGAAGGAAGCGAGGGGCCGCCGCGCGCGTCTAGGCCCTGCCCACACCACTGCCCGTGCTGGTGCTCCCCAGATTCATCAGGTTCTCTTGCTTGACCTCCGATGGGGCGCTGACTGCGGCCCGGCGTGCCCTGATTGCCGTCGAGGCGGCCGGCGATGATGTCCGGATCGTGGGCTCTTGTGATGACTGGCTAATGGTGAAGGAAACCGGTGACTAGTGCTTCTTGGTGAACTCCTTCTCCAGCGAGGTGGTTCATCTTCCACGTCTGCAGCAGAGCCCTTGCCATTACGATTGGTTGGATGAATCCACAAGTGCTCGTCCCATCTCAAGATTCTTTAATGACACCAAAGAACAAGAGTCATGGCTGTGTTGTCGGATAGCTCAGACTCCATTGCGGTGACGTTTAAAGATGCAAAATAGCATGTATGGAGTTTGATGACAGCACCAATGGCCTGCGTACAAGCTCAATGCATTGCTTTGAAGGCCCTGAATGGTTCCATCTGAAAAGGGTTAGGGAATCGTTTGCTAGGGGTCCTATCATAAAAGCGGATTCTCAAGGCAGATGTGGTGCTGTGCTTGTTTATGGATTTCAGATGATAATTTTGGAAGCTGCAGTCCGCCTGCAGCCGTTGTACGTAATCTGCCGCCGCTGCGACCGTCGTTGGGAGCCTCTCCGCCATCCATGACTCTTTGCCGAATTATACGTAGAGTGCAGGAACGTAGCCGACCGCCCAGTCAAGCCTCCCGTCTACCGTCTACGTCTCATATCTTTGAACGTGAAAACCCTATAGCTAGGTGAGTTTGCTTTGGACTACACTGTCATCTCAATACACCGTACGTGTCAGTATTTATCTTGCTTGATGGCATCACCAGGACATCACGATGACGCAGATTTGTATTGTGGTCATTTTCTTTTAAAAACAAATTCAGAAAATACACCACACATACTTAACTTATTGTGTTGGATTCTTGTCGATTTGCTAGCAGTGATGTTTAATATAGCTATTTCATGACATGTGTCTATGATTAAAATATTAATATTAATTTGGTTAATTTGCATGAAACTTGTTTCGTAATTAAAAGCAATATAGATTTATATTTCGATGATTATGCATGACATGTTAAGTTGATTAAGGGTTAGCTCAAATACGTTTTTAATTGTACTTAGTGTAAACACAGGCTATACGCCATTAGATGCTCTAACTTGTTATTTTGTTATACAAATTAAATTATATAATCGACATATAAAGAATATTGAAATATTTATAATTAATTAAGACATGACTAGAGCGAGCTTGGTAATGAAATTAAAATGCATAGCGGCTAATATGAATTAATGCATTTCACTTGGTTTTGTTTAGTTAAAAGTAGACCAAGTATGTAATCCATTCTTTTCTTTTATAATGTATAAACTTGGTAGTTGTTTCCTTTTTGACAATAGTTCCGTTATCGACGTCTCTTGCGTTCTCATGGCCGTAGCAGCTAGCTCTACTCTAGTATGTTGTTTTATCATGCGTGGTGTATTGTTCTTAATTGTTTTATTTTGTTGCTTGTATGTTTGCCTACCTGTGGTGCTTGCTACGAGTAGAACAAGAACCGTTTATGAGTGTTGGAGAACAAAAGCTACAGAACGGAAGATGAAGTTTGAGGATTCTCTGAGCAAGTTGCTTTGGGTATAAAGCAAGTTCTAAGGCAAGTATAACATGGGACCATCCTTGTTGTCCTATTCACAGAAAATATTATTCATATGCATGTGTCCTCCTTGACAACCATAGAGATTATAACTTAGTTATTGATATCTTGTTTCCTTGTCACCTATGGGTTGTGCATTTGGGTAGCTATTGCTAGTGCTTAATTATGAACAATGATCTTATAATTTGATTAATGGATTAAACAATTAACCTTTAATGATGATTTTATTACTGTTGAAAAGGGGGCTAGAGCAAGGGGTTATATTGTTGCTCTGGTTTCTCTCCATAAGGACTTATCTGTACGTGATCATCCGGGACATACAGTACAACTGTGAGGGCTATATGGCTCTGGCTTTAGTTGCTTGAAGGACCTTTTCTAGCTTGTTAGTGGTTACCTTAAATGGCGTAAGAATGGCTTGCCACTTTGGGTGTAGTGCGAGCCCCTGGCCTAGTGTGTATAGGCTGCGGTTGTTGTGCCACAGGGAAGGGGGGTTCTACATCTGCCTGCCGAGTGAATCTAATGGCCCTAACTTGTTAGACGAACCTTTAAGTGGCTTTATATGATTTCTGGTGTTTTGGGGAGTCGCGAACCCATGCATTTGGAAGTTATGACTCACAGTGAAAGTGTACACCTCTGCGTAGAGTTAAAAACTGGTATACTAGCCGTGCTTACGGATACGAGCGGCCTTGGAACATTTACAGATAGATGATCACCATTGCTATATCATGTTTAATTACTGTTGGTTATTATTATGCTCATATTAATGTTATTCATTATCCTTATTACAATTGATCATTGATTCATTAATGGGAATTGGAATACCTTGATGCTACTCAATTGCTAATTATATGATAAATAAAAGCTAAACGCAGTCAAACAGTGTCTAGCCTTTTTGAGCCTCATGAACCCTGTGTTATATTTGTTGAGTTCGACATGGACTCACTCTTGCTATTTCCCCAACACTCTAGTGTGTAGTAAGATGCTACTCGGAAGAAGGACAAAGGTGTAGTGGAGTTTCCAGAAGACTAGTAGAAGTGCTAGGCATATGTTACCCCCAGTCAGCCGTCCCTGAGAAGAATGGAGCCCGAAGTTTAGTCATCGTTCCGCGATACTCTGATGTAAGTGTTAATATAGCTATGTATACGTTATATAATAACATTGTTTATGATACTTTTTCATTCTGGCATATGTGTGGACTTCCTGGGCACACATATGATTAGCCTGGTTTTGTTCTTTAGAAAACTGGGTGTGACAGGGCAGTTTCCCACTCAACATTCAGTTCAGCCAAATCAGCAAGCCACAGGTGTTCATCAAGGTCACATGCATGCTGGTTTTCAGAATTAAGCATCGACAGCTCAACCGATGAACCCTTTTCAGCAGGTTAATGGACCACAGATAGTGACAAATATGCCAATTGCTAGAGATTGTGGGCCACAAAGGTATGCAGAAGGGTATCAGCAAGTACCTCTAGTGGAGATTCAACCATGTCGTCAACAAGATGTTGATGCTTTTTGGGCCGATAAAATAGCAGAAATTATGAAGGATCAGTTTGGGATCAAGCCCAAAGTTAATACCTATTCTTATCGGACTCTGTATCCTCCAGCATATGATTTAATTCCTCTCCCAAATCGTTACAAGGTGCCGAATTTCACTAAGTTTTCTGGGCAGGACGATACATCAACCATGGAGCATGTTAATCGTTTTATTATTCAATGTGGAGAGGCAGCTTGTAAAGATGAATTGAGAGTTCGTTTGTTTTCATCATCTCTATCTGGATCAGCATTTACATGGTTTGTCTCACTACCGTCAAATTCTATTATTACTTGGGCTGATCTGGAAAAGCAATTTCATAAGTATTTCTTTGCTGGAGTTCATGAAAAGAAGCTTACCGATTTGGTAAAGATGAAACAGCGCAATGATGAATCAGTAGAAGACTTTGTGCAAAGGCTACGGGATGTAAAGAACAAATGTTATAGCCTGGT
Source organism: Saccharum officinarum (assembly GCA_020631735.1). Classification (NCBI taxonomy): domain Eukaryota; kingdom Viridiplantae; phylum Streptophyta; class Magnoliopsida; order Poales; family Poaceae; genus Saccharum; species Saccharum officinarum. The sequence goes on along the minus strand of CM036217.1, from coordinate 3,824,682 downwards.
GTTGGATGATCGGCAGCTTGCCGATTTGGCCTTTCAGGGATTGTTGCCACACCTTAAGGACAGATATGCTTCTCAGGAGTTCGAAAGCCTAAGTCATCTAGTGCAAAGAATTTCTGATCAAGACACTAGGGTTTTTGAACCTAAAAGGAATTGGAATAAGAAAGTTTCATTTGTCAAAGAAGTAGAAGATTCTGATTCGAATGAAGAACCAGTTGTCGGCATGGCTGAGTGGGTTAAGAATAAAAAGCCGATATCTTGTCCCTTTGGTCACAAAGAGCCAGAGAAGTTTACTTTTGACGTCACCAAAGCCGATAAGATATTTGATCTTTTGCTTCAGGAGGGCCAGATTAAGTTGTCACCTAATCATGTGATCCCATCGGCAGAAGAGTTGAAGCATATGCTGTATTGCAAATGGCATAATGCAACTTCACATAGTACAAATGAGTGCAAAGTATTTAGACAACAATTACAGTTAGCTATTGAGTCTGGGAGAATAAAATTTGGCAATTCCAAGATTCAAAAGCCGATGAAAATTGATCAACATCCTTTTCCAGCAAATATGTTGGATACTGAAGGTAAAATTAAGGTGTTGACATCGGAAGCTACTAAAAAGAATGCATCAGTAGATCCCCAACATCGGATAACTACCGATGATGCAAAAGGCAAGGGGCTATTGACAGAAGGTGGCAGTTCTGGAAAGCCTCCTCGATCTGGCATCATGATTACTCAACAAAGACAACAGGAAGGCTGGCGTCAGCGAAGGGACCGATATCGACAACAGCAAGAGGAAAGACGTCAAGAAGAGTGGAATCGGCATAAGGATCATTGAAATTGTCCGTTTTTTATTCATTGTTGGGAGGAAGGTATTAAGTTACCTACTGTTGAAGATTGCCCAGAGTGCAATGTTTATTATGGAATTAATCGTCCTATAAGAAGATTTCAATCTGGTAATCAAGGTTTGTCCATTAATGAGCCGATCAGAAGGAGAGCATCAGTATATGATCGGCTGGGGGGGCAGGCTCAGTGTACATGAAAGGCTTGGTAAACACGTTGCATATTTTCCGAGAAACCAAGAGGAACTTGAAGAGATGGCAAATACAAGAGTTCCTGATGAAGAAATATTTTATAGGGATCCTAATATACGTCGTGTGGAGACAACCAGGACCTATCAGCCAGTGTGGAAAACTAAACTTCCTCAATGGTGTCCAGAGGGTTTGACAAAGACACAGAAGAGGAAAATGCAGCGAGAGCGTCAAAAAGACTTTTACCAAGAAGGAAGTCCCTCCAGTGAGAAATCTGGTAATCAGCAGTGGCAGATAAGGCACAAAAATAAAGGCCCATCGACAGATGTCAATATGGTGTTTATGTTGCCGATGGAATTTTTAGCTCTATCTGATAGCGAAGAAGAAGTTTTTTCTCTGACCAAATAGCTCAATTAACACTAGATCCAATGATGGCTATTTTTGAGAAGCCTGCCGATGATGAGAGACAACACCTCAAGGCTTTGTTTGTAAAAGGCAGAGTTGATGGGCAGCTTGTATCTAAGATACTTATTGATGGAGGAGCTGCAATTAATATTATGCCTTATGTGATGTATCGGAAGCTTGGTAAGGGAGATCAAGACTTAACTAAGACTGATATGATGCTAAAAGACTTTGAAGGCAATGTATCACCAGCTAAAGGGGTAGTGTGTGTTGAATTGACCATCGATAGTAAAACTTTACCGATAACTTTCTTTGTTATTAATGGCAAGGGTGCATATAATCTGCTTTTAGGAAGGGATTGGATTCATGCTAATTGTTGTGTTCCTTCTACAATGCATCAGTGTCTTATACAATGGGTTGGAGATAAAATTGAAGTTGTTCCTGGTGATTCTTCTTATATCATCGCATCGGCAAAATCAGACACTTATGAGCGAACTAGGTGCATATCAGGAGAAGCTTGGGAAAAAGAGTTCCTCAAGGTTGCCGATTACGAAATTGTACCGATCCAAGCAGTCGGTTCTGAAGAAGAGTTTTAATAGATAGATTTACCGATGATGGAAAATTAGGTCAAGGATTTACATCGGCAGATGATTTAATAGAAGTAGATATTGGGGAAGGCGATGGGCCAAGGCCCACTTTTATTAGCGCTAAGTTAAATTCCAAGTGTAAACAGCAACTAGTTGATTTGTTAAAGGAATTTAAAGATTGTTTTACTTGGGATTATACTGAAATGCCTGGGTTAGACCGATCTATAGTTGAACATCGGTTGCCTATTAAATCTGGATTTCGGCCACATCAGCAGCCGGCACGCCGCTGCAATCCTAATATACTTCCTGATATTAAGGCCAAAATAACTAAATTAATTGAGGCCAAGTTTATTCGGCAGTGTCGATATGCAGAGTGGATTTCTAGTGTGGTTCCTGTATACAAGAAAAATGGGAAACTTCGTGTTTGTATTGATTTCAGGAATCTCAACAAGGCCACACCGATGGATGGTTACCCAATGCCGATTGCTGATTTGTTGATTGATGCTGCAGCAGGGCATCAGATTATCAGTTTCATGGATGGTAATGCAGGTTATAATCAAATATTCATGGCTGAAGAAGATATTTCTAAGACTGCTTTTAGATGTCCAGGACATGTGGGATTATTTGAGTGGATAGTTGTGACATTTGGTTTGAAAAATACGGGTGCTACTTATCAAAGAGCTATGAACTTTATTTTCTATGAATATATCGGCACGTTGGTGGAAATCTACATTGATGACATAGTGATTAAGTCTGGAGACATCACAAAGCATCTAACCGATCTACAGAAGATATTGGAGTGCACAAGAAAACATGGATTAAAGATGAATCCTAATAAATGTGCATTTGGTGTATCGGCAGGACAATTCTTGGATTTTATGGTGCATCAGCGGGGTATTGAAATTAGTAGAAAATCTATTGAGGCAATCAACAAGATTGTTGCTCCTGCCGATAAAACTAAATTATAATCCTTGATCGGTAAGATTAATTTCATCAGAAGATTCATATCTAATTTATCGGGTAAGATCAAGGCTTTTAGTCCATTATTGAAATTGAAAGCCAATCAGGAATTTAAATGGGGGGATGAACAACAGTTAGCCTTAGATGAAATTAAGAGGTATTTAACAAATCCTCCAGTGTTAGTTCCACCCCAACATGGAAATCCTTTCAGATTGTATTTATCAACTGAAGATACTATTATCGGTTCAGCTCTTATTCAAGAATTTGAAGGAAAGGAGCGTGTTATCTATTATTTGAGCAGACGGTTAATAGATGCTGAAACCAGGTATTCGGCCGTTGAGAAATTATGTCTATGTTTATACTTTTCTTGTATTAAGCTGAGACATTATTTACTATCGGCTGAATGTACTGTCATATGCAAAGATGACGTGGTCAAGTATATGCTGTCAATGCCGATACTGAATGTTAGGATTGGTAAATGGATTTTAGCATTATCAGAAGTTGACCTATGTTATGAATCGGCTAAGGCAGTTAAAGGACAAGTTATGGCCGATTTCGTTACTCAACATTGCAACACGGTGGATTCTCTGGAAATTGCTCCGTGGACACTTTTCTTTGATAGGTCTACTTGTGGTGAAGGGGCAGGCATTGGTATCGTATTAATTTCCCCTCAGGGGAAGAAGTATGAGTTCTCATTGCCGATTGTTGCTACATCGACAAACAATCAAGCTGAGTACCAAGCCCTGATAAAAGGGTTAGAATTGCTCAAGAAAGTACATGCTGATGTTGTTGAGATCTTTGGTGATTCTATGATAGTTATAAATCAGTTGACTGGGATTTATGAATGCCGAAGTGAAATTCTAATTTCATATCATGAAAAGTGTTTGAGATTATTAAAAGGGTTCAGGAGTTTTGATCTGGAACATATTTCTCGGATGCATAATAAAGAGGCTAACCGATTGGCTCAGCATGCTTCAGGATATCAACCTGTTCAAGAAGTATTAATATCAGCAGCTGATACTGATGACTGGAGGAAGGAAATTATTGATTATTTAAAGAATCCATCTAAAAAGGTTGAAAGACGTATAAGGTTCCAAGCTACCAAGTATGTACTCCTCAATGATGAATTGTATTACCGTACCATAGATGGAGTTTTACTCAGGTGTGTTAGCATAGAGAAATCAAAAGGCCTGATGGGTGAAATTCATGAAGGAGTATGTGGGGCTCATCAGTCAGCCTTCAAGATGAAATGGATGATCAGAAGAAATGGATATTATTGGCCGACTATTCTTGAAGATTGTTTTAAATATTTTAAAGGATGTCAGGAATGTCAGAAATTTGGTAATATTCAAAGGGCACCCGCATCGGCTATGAACCCTATAATTAAGCCTTGGCCGTTCCGGGGTTGGGCTATTGATCTCATCGGTCAGATTTATCCACCATCGAGTAAAAGGCATAAGTTTATTCTGGTTGCTACCGATTATTTCACAAAGTGGGTTGAAGCAATTCCTTTTAAAAAGGTGACATCGGCTAATATGATTGATTTTGTGAAGGAGCGTATTGTTTACCGATTTGGCATCCCTCAAACCATCACTACCGATCAGGGCACTATGTTTACATCGGGTGAATTTGATGAGTTTGCTATAGGAATAGGGATTAAAGTTTTGAATTCTTCACCGTATTATGCCTAGGCTAATGGTCAGGCTGAAGCATCTAATAAAGGAATTATCAAGCTCATTAAGCGCAAGATTAAAGAGTATCCTAAGAAGTGGCATACAGTATTAAATGAAGCTTTGTGGTCATATCGGATGGCGTGTCATGGTGCAACCAAGGTAACACCTTATCAGTTGGTGTATGGACACGATGCAGTCTTACCTTAGGAGATTAAAATTGGTTCTAGGCGAATACGCTCTCAAGATCAATTAACAGCCGATGATTATGATATTCTTATGAAGGATGAGTTGGAAGATGTAGCAGGTCATCGGTTAAAAGCTTTGGTTAGCATCGAGGAGAATAAGAAAAGAGTAGCTAGATGGTATGACAAGAAGGTGAAGGTAAAGGAATTTGTTGATGGAGAATTGGTTTGGAAGTTGATTTTACCGATCGGGACTAAAAGTTCTAAGTTTGGCAAATGGTCACCTAATTGGGAAGGTCTATATCGGATAAATCAATCTGTTCCTGGTAATGCATATATTCTTGAAACTCTCGAAGGAGTTGTATTTCTCAGAGCATTAAATAGAAAATATTTAAAGAAATATTACCCTAGTATCTAGATGGATGCATAAAAGAGTAATTGCCGATAACAATCCTATTGGCTAGAATCAAAACAAAGTATCAATCATTGCCGATGCGCTAATTTAACAAAGCTTGGATAGCCGATATCGCACGCAGGCGAATTTCATCGGTTTCTTTTAATTCCTTGGCATCTTCATCGGTATTTCCTTCCATAGGCTTGAGTTTCTTCTTGAGAACCAAGGCCTTGCGAGCTTGGATGTCTCGTTCTTGCTGAAGGACCTTGATAGTGTTAGGAAGCTGGTCTTCTTCTTGCTTGGCTTGAGTCAGGGCTGTTTCAACCTTTTCCAGTTCGGCTAGCAGAGCTGCCCTTTTTGCCGATAGGTCTAAGATTTTCTGTTTAAGATCAGCACCGGAGGCTTGCAAGTTGCCGATGCTTTTGTGCTTCTCATCGGCAGTTTGCTTCAGCTGCAGCATTTCTTCCTTAAGTTGAGCCTGAGCTACTCTGTCGGCAATACGATGAACAACCTTTTGATATTGAAGTTGTCTGCTCTCCAGATGGACTGCTGGGAAGATGATTTCTTCAACATCGGTAGGGACTTGGCACGGATTGTTTTGAAGATGGTCCTTGCAGGGTCTAAATCGATCACCAGTTGAGCAGTATCTTGTTGCAGCAGATTCAGGAGAACTTCTAGTTTGCCATAGGTATCTACCGATATTGTTCCCAATGCCAGGGAAGAACTCGCCTCTTCTCCGTCATCATCGGAGACGTCGATAGCAAAAGAAAACAAGCTATCGGGAGAATCTTGTTCCTGTGAAATAAAGAGAGTTAGGAATCCTATTTGTGGTGTCTGGGGATATTATAAACCAAACAGTTAATCGGTTTACCTGCTTCAGGGCAATTTCTTGAGCCTGGCTTGAGGGAGCGGCTTGAAAAAGATCATGCGAAGGATCGACAGAGGATGCCGATGGAATGTCTTCTACGACCTCATCAGTAGTCGGCCCTTGGGGTATAATGGCTGATGGTGTATCTTGTATAGAAGAAGCAGCTTGTTCAATTATATCAGTGGGTCGATTGACAGGTGTTAGAGCGGATGAAGGGGCTGGTGTAGATTTCTGTCGCTTTTGTTGAGCTTCAGCATCGGTTAAAGCTTTGCGCTTTGTTTGGGCCTCAGCGACAATTGGCTGGGGGGCATCGACATGTGTTGATTGGGGAGCTTGCATGCTTGGTGTGCTTGCCGATGTGCCCGTTTGTTGCTGCAAAAAACGAGTATAAGATTGGATATTTAACAGAAAAAATATAAAAATAAGAAAATACCTCCGAAGAAGGAGTAGAGGTCGTGGTGCTTGATATTGGAAGAGTTGCTGATGACGATCCAGCTGCAGCTCTCACATCCTGATAGTTATATGTTAATATAGTGTGCATCGACAGAAAAACAAAGTAAGCAAGGTTATTACCTTAAAAACCTTGATTAGGCTTGAAGCAGCAGCCATTGGAGTGGCCCTGGATGTTGCTAGTCTTGGTTTGGAGGTGATAGTTTTGGCGCGAGTCCTCTAGAAGGTTAAGGCCTCTAAGGTAGGGGCGTTGTAGCCAATTATTAAGACTAGAGAAATAGGATGGAGGTTGAAGGGTCTTCCACTTTTGCTTATTGATGAAACTGGATCATCGGCCTGTTTCAGGGAAGATTAGTTACCAATATACATATAAAAGGAAGGAGAGAGACGAAAGTTAAAAGGAACTTACTGCATCGTCAGGAACAACATAGTCGGGATCGATCATGTGCCGATATGTATGAACGGATGTTGAAAACAACTGTTCTTTCCACTCTTGCCACCATTGCTTATATGACTCTGTGATGAAAGACACTGGTGACCAGGCGGAGAGATCAACATTTGAAATATCGGCATTAGGAGCAATTCTTACTACTCTACTCTATTCAGTTCCAGTTGTAATAATTTCTCTGGGCTTAATCACATCGGCAAAGCATAGCTTGATTGGCAGTTGCCCAAAGGCTAATTGGCGAGACACTGTCGATGGATTGTAGAATTCATAAGTGATATGGGAATTCTTCCCGCTGCCAAATATGTTTACTGGGATTGCTCTGGGGGTAATAATAGCCATCATAAGATCATTATCTTGGTTCAGATCACTATCGGCAAAATTGAAAAGAAGAGGGAACTTGTTATCCTCATTGATATAGGGTACCCAAGCTCTAAGATCACGAGGGAGACCATGGTAGAAATTCTGAAAAAACCTACCAATTTGATCTTCATTGGACTCTGTTCCAGGAAGGACGATTATGGCTTCGCTGAAGTTGAGAGGAGGGCGTGTTGCCGATTCATCATCTCCAAGGATGTAATCTTCGGCGATCTCTCGTGGGAATTCTTGGGCAAAGAAATCTCATTGTAGACGCTTATGCATGTGAGCGTTTAACCACATATTGATGAACCACCACGGGCCTCCCAGATTGCCGATGGGTTCACCAAGTAGAAGCTTCTGAGACACTTGGTGGAGAAGGTGGTAAGTTGAGCTCAGGAGGTATCGGCCAAGTGGGAATCTGACACCGTTGGCCAAGAGTTCCGCTGCTGGGAGGAAGGCGTTAGTTGGTCCTACCGATCGACCACAGAAAATAAACTTCTCCAGCCACATGTTCAGGAATATGGCGTGTTCCCTTTGATTGACAGTACCAGTTTTTTGGTACTCTTGGATGTATCCTGTCCAGCCGCCGATGTTGCGTGTATTTACTCTATACTCAGTTTTTCTACCAAAAATGTGGCCCTCATCGACAGTTGAGATATCCAAGCCGGTGAGTATATATACATCGGCAAGAGTAGGGGCACATGGGCCATGACCGAACATGAAGGTATTTGTGGTATCTGACCAAAAATGAGCAGCAGCTATCATCATGGATTCATTCTTTTGCATATCAGCAATGGATAGCCTGATACATTGATCTATCTTTCGTTCTGCCCAGAACACTTGCATTGATCTGTTTACTCTCAAGTACCAGTTTTTCCACCCTTTGGTAGGTTTAGGCCAAGATCGAAATGTATCTTTCCATAGATTCAAAGAGAAATTTTGAGCTTTGAAGGGAATATGATTAGCTTCTGCATTGATCAGGTCGGTTGGATCTGGATCACCCATTGGACCTAGGCAATGGAGGGGAGGTTGGTTGGTTGGAATAACCAGTGTGTTGCGTAGTTCCTGAGTTTGGAAGATCAAGAGAATGGAAGAAGTAGAAAAAATACCAACTGTAAGAATTCACAAGGGGCCAGAAGGGTTGAAGTAAAAGTAATAAAAAAAGAACGAACCGTAGGAACATTGAAGTTGACCGCCATTGTTTCGAGAAGGATGAGGGCACGAGCTAGAGATTGAAAAATGACAATGGAAGGAGCTCTGTGGGTTGAGGATGCACAGTTAGGGTTGCCGCCGGAGAGAGAATGCCAAAGGTTGCGATTTGAAGGTAGAAGATGAGCAGTTCGGAGAAATATATTTATAAGCCATTTGGGGTAGGGGTATTCTTGACTTATCTCTATGCCGTACGCGGATGGATCGAGGTGGTTCAGATAGATATGGTAACTGTTCGCACGACAATCAAGGGATTGTACAGAAGATTTGATGGCATGGCAAGTAGTCATTACTTGAAGGATATTTTGATACAGGATCTTTCAGTTCTAAAATGGTGATGTTGCTGTGATAAGATCTTGCCGATGGATTGTTATTTTGGTATCTCAACCGTAATTGAAAAAAAAACAGTTGGAAAATGTGCGATATTTACTGAGATACATGGATTAGATCTAGATTTGATTAAATCTGGTAACAGATCATGTTATGCTTGGAGAATGGGTTGAAAAATAGGTAATAGCAGACATTATCTGGAGTAAATTTCAGAGCATCAATATCTTATACTCTGAAATTGGGGGGCATGTGTTGACATCGTTTTTTAGCACGTGTCAAGATGGTCAGGAAGGGCTAATCAGCAGAGGAAAGATTATTGTGAAAATTGATAGCTGATGAAAATGAGTTTGCTTATGAGTGGTAGCGGCGTATGGGTTCAAATTGAAATGTTGCCAATAAGGTTAAGGGTATTATTGCCGATGCCGATGAAAGATGGTTTGAAGACTGCTGCCGATGAAACAAGGGATGTACCGATGGAAGGATCTTGAAGGCTGCTGCCGATGGAACAGGGATTGTGCCGATGGAACAGGGATTGTGCCGATAAGAAGGAGGTCGATGAGAATACCATCGTGACTGAGGCGGACTATGGAATAAGATAGGAGTTAATTTCCTTATATACGTTTATTAGAGTCTGAGTTGTATCAAAGTCATGTGTTTCCATAGAATTGGGTTTAGTGTCCTAGTCGTATTTGGTTACGTTTCTGTAGATCAGAATATAAATATAGGGTGAAGGGCAATGTAAAAAGGGGATCAATCAATACATCAGAAACAACTTTTTATTCTTATTTACATCTACTTTCGACGACTTCGTCAATTTGCATATTTTTCTTTTTTACGAGTTCTCATCGATTCGGCGAGTTGCATTGCTCTAGTGCAATCTTCGGCGATCCTCGAGTTCCGCGTGAGTACCTCTTGGCCGTGACTTCCGGGCGTATCGCTGTTGTCAGGACCAAAGTGCTCGTATCTTCATCCTTGTCGATTAACAGGTCAAATCGACTGGCACGCTTTGGATATCGATTTCGGGTATTAGCCCTTTGTGTTTGCAGATCTACTTTTGCATCAATAGTAATCTACACAGAGCCTCCAGTCTCCTGTCTTTTTCTTCACAAGCAGGGCAGGTGAGGCATATGGGCTGTTACTTTCTTTGATCCAGCCATTGTCAAGAAGTTGTTGAACTTGCTTTTCTATCTCGTCCTTTTGAGCTGAATTGTACCTATAAGGCCTCAATCTGAAAGGTTGAGCTCCTGGGACAAGTGGAATTGTGTGGACTGATGCTCTCTTTGGAGGTAAACCAGATGGCGGTTTGAAAATGTCAACAAACTCATCCACTAGGTGTTGCACTTCAGTAGGCAAAGACTCAGAGTCTTGTGGAGTTGGTACTGCTTGAATTTCCACCAAACACCACAACTTATCTTGATCAACAAAAGTAGCAAGATCTCTGTTACTAATAGTTTCACACTTCCCAATAAAAGGGTTAATACCTTGGAGTGTAGCCTTACTGCCTTGATACTGAAAAGACAACCATTTCTCCTTCCAGTCCACCTCTATTGGGCTATGCTGAGCCAACCAATCAATGCCCAATATAGCATCATAACATCCCAAGGGAAGTATCTTCACTGTGATTTTGAAGCCATAGCCAGAAATCCAGACAGGACAATCCACTAGCTCATGTGTACACTGTAATGTTGCCCCATTAGCTACCCTGACTTGCATAGGATTCTACAGAGTAGACCAGCTCCTCCATTTGGAAGCCAAAGATTCACTGATGAAACTGTTGGAACTTCCTGAGTCCACCAAGATTATGGCTTCTCTTCCATAGATATCCCCAATCATCCTCACAGTATGACCAATATCTGTTCCCTGCATAGCATTAGCTGAGATTGCCATTAAATCATCTCCAGAGTCTTCTTCTGGTTCAGAGTTAGATTGCTCACAAGCATCGTCACCAATGACCATCTGCTAGAGCTCTTCCACCATTTGAAGGGGAACAAATGTAGAGCATTTGTGACCCGGGCTCCATTTCAGGCCACACTTAAAGCAGAGTCCCTTTGCCTTTCTATAATTCATCAGTGTAGTGACTTTATCATCAGATTGAGATGTCCTCTCATTTTCATGTCTTCTGTTGGGTTGGCCAGCTGGATTCTCTTGTGGCTTGAGATTAGATGATGTGTTAGCATTCTGAGCAACATAACCACTGTTCCGCCAGAATACCGGAAGGTATTGCCAAATTCATTTCTTCTCTTGGGTATGTCTCTAGAGGTTTCTTCCTGCAACAAAGCAATAGAGCGAGCAGTATCCAGATTTCCAGGACGTTGGACTAACACTACTGCTTTTATATCATCTCTAAGCTCGTCAATGAATCGATTAGTGATGGTAGCAGCACTAAACTTTGGATCATGAGCCAAGATTTTGTGAACTAAACCATCAAACTTCTCAATATAATCAGCTACACCATCATTTTGCCTAATACGGAAAAACTGCCTAAGCAACATATTGTGTTGTTCTTTTTCAAACTTATCACATACAAGTTTGTAGAAAGCTTGCCAGGACAGGGTTTGCAAGGGAAACTCTAATGACTGTGCCCAGAAAGCAGCATTACCAGTTAGATGCATTGAAGCAATTTTAACCCATACATACTCAGGAACAGCATAAACATCAAAATAGCTTTCACAATTTTTAATCCAAAGCTTAGGCACACTACCATCAAAATCAGGGAATTCTACTTGTGGCAAAGCATGACTCCATTGCAACCTATCATCATACTGAGCATGGTTCACTGGACTAAATGGATCTGGCGAGAGAGCCTTGGAAGTACCCGCACCTATGACCGGGGTAGGTGCGTAGGTGGTGACCACCCCGTTACCCTGACCCCGGTGATGTAGAGCTTCGCCGTGGCCTCTCGGCCCTGGGATTCCCCCGTAGGGTTTGCCAGCCAGATGAGCGGCGGCGGATCCCGTGAGATCGATATCTTCAGTATCAAACACCTTGTCAGCAAGACCCTCTGGCTTCTTAGCAGAGAGCTGCTCGAACTTGAGCTTGAGGTCGTGGATGCCGATCTGCAACTCCTTGACCTCAGCTTGCACTTGCGGCTTCCAGTTTGAGAGATCCATCAACGTGGTGGTGTTGGATTCGAGCGTCTGCTTGAGCGTCTTGTGCTGCTGGTCCATCCTCGCCTGCATCCCCTTGAGAAAAGCAGTGATGTCATTGATCTGCCCCTCCATCGCCATCAGTTTCTTCTGCTCCCTCGTTTGGTACTGCGGGCGAAGAACATACTCCGGTGGCGCCGCCAGACTCGCCGGCGTGGCGATCCGCGACAACGAGAAACGAACCCCGAGAATCGACTGCTCCGGTACCAAATTGTCACAAACCTCACTCAAATTTCACTCCATATAGAATGTATTTTGTATCTGGATAGTATTCAGAGAGTTTAGAACATAGATCAAGGGTACGATTACAAGATCGGGGCTCTCGCCGCCGCCGCCAACACCTCCGGACGCAGCCGGCCTATCCTTCTCTGTTCTATTCGTCCCCTTCTCTATCGCTCTCCCCTGCTATAAGCCAACGGAAAGCAAATCTCTCACGCCGCTGCCCAGGTTGGGCCGAGGTACCGCTTGTTGGGCTTCTTCTTGCGCCTAGGCCTCGCTTCATCTCTTGGGCCTGGATCCTTGGATGTTTGATCAGTTGGCGCATTCATTCTTCCCGCTTTTGCTCCACCCTCAGTGTCAGGCTTCGGTTTCTGATGCCCTTCCTCAGGAATCCTGACACTTTCTTTGTTTGGTGAAATCATTCATAAAGAAGTCGCGACTCACTGAAGGCACCCTGCACACTGGGGAAGAAAAACAGATTGTCCAGTCAGGATTTTGCTTAAAAGGAAATGGACAGTGAGTTTAGCAGCTGTGACACGCTGGAGAGCATGTTACAACATGGAAGTTCAGGACCACGCAATCTACCCCTAAAATATTTGACATCACAAACAACTTCTCTGATGATCGGCTACTTGGTGAAGGTGGTTTTGGCACGGTATATAAGGTAAGATTAAATGACATATTTCGGACCTGTCAAATATATGTCACCAGACTATGCATAGACTCATGCCTCTCTTAATAAGAGAGTTTAAACAGGGAGTGCTACCAAATGGTGAAACGGTTGCTGTGAAGAAACTTAATTCATCATTGCTGCCTGCAGTTAAGGATAAACAATTTGAGAATGAAGCATATCATCTAATGAGGCTTAAACACCCAAATATACTGCTACTTGTGGGCTGGTGTTCTGAAACAGAGAATATATATGTTGAATACAATGGGAAACACATTGCACTGAGAGGTCAGAAAGGTTGCTTTGCTTGGAGTACATGCCTAAAGGAAACCTTCGTCGGCATCTTTCAGGTATAACAATTCAATACAGGTGTATCGTGTTCATTTCCTTTTATTTGAGACTGTAGCATGTGTGGTTTGAATATGTCCAGTTTCATATCATATAGCACTTTCTTAATGCTTTCTTACAAATGCAGATGAATCTTCTGGACTTACTTGGGAGACAAGGTACAAACTAATCAAGGGTATTTGTTATGGATTACACTATCTCCACGAAGAAAGGCAACTTAATGTCCCCATTGTTCACATGGATTTGAAGCCTGCCAACATATTGCTCGACAACAATATGGTGCCTAAAATTACGGACTTTGGCTTGTCAAGACTCTTCAGTGAGGAGAAAACTTGGACTTGCACAACAAATCGTGATGGAACATTGTGAGTCAAATGCCTCTTGATAGCTTGTTGTTTTGGAGATTGCTAAAATGAATATTCTTTTACAGTTATCTCACTCGAGGCTTGAAAGTTAAGGCACCCATGTTGTATGCAGGGGTTACATGGCTCCAGAATATATAAACAGAGGTTTGATCTCAACAAAGTCAGACATATTCAGTTTAGGGGTAATAATCATAGAGATAGTGACGGGATAGAGGGACTACCCAGATGAGGCCGGGGTATCTTCCTAGGAATATACTGAGCTTGTAAGGCAGAATCACTTTCTTTAGAGTGGTTATGTTACTCTTTTTCTTCTGTAGTAATTCTATATTTTTTTTTGTGATTTCTCAGGTATATATTAAAGAATTGGAGACATAGGCTAAAAAAATCACTGAGATATACATCACTAGAAATTGATTGCCAGCAAATAGTAAGATGCATTCAGATAGGTCTGGACTACGTGAAACTTGATCGGTTGAAAAGACCAACAATAAGCCAAGTTATCAAGATGCTTCATCACGAAACAGAAAGTGCGGTCCAAAGCCATCTCACGCTAATTCTTGGTCAGTGTGTAGATGATAACCAGGTACTGCTAGTCGATCTGCCTGCTACTAGTGTTCCTTTTTATTTCTGCGATCTAGTAGTTGTCAATGGCTCTTGCAGGTGGGTACAACCAGGTACTTTTATTTAAGTACCTAAACCTCTGATTTGTTCTGATCGTGTAAAATATTTTGCCAATTAATTTTATTTACTTAAGGGTAATAAGGTAATTGATGCTAAGAAAATCTTTAATGTTTTGCTAGTTTTCATGGTTTGTGATGTTTCACTGACCCAACTAACAAAATACTCAACATGTATCAATGTTTGAAATCACTTTCTAGATAACACGTTGTCTTATGGTTAAATTCCTGTTTTCTTTTTTCTGGGGAGAATAGTGTCATCTTTGCTACAAAGAACCTGCTAAATACTTACTGGACTCACTTGTATATTTTAGATAACTAAATACATGAGTAGGTATAGTGTTTTAACAAATGTTAATCCTTATTGTTGTGTGCCTTTTCGGAGCTTCAGGCTGAATGGATCGAGCAGTATGAACCCGGCGTATACATAACACTCTCAGACCTCCGTGATGGGACCCGGGATCTGAAGAGGGTTCGTTTCAGGTGATTTAGCTATAATTTATCTCTGCTTTCTGGATTAATCCCTTGTCCAGTTGCATTCTCCATATACAGATTACAAATCTTGACAATTGCATTCTTTTAGTCGCTTTATTATTAATTGGCACTCTTCACATCACTTCACTTTTCCTGACACTATACAGTAACTGGGCACTTCAGAGCATGCAGCCAAACAAGAACTAAAGCGCGTTTGTCTTTAAATTGTTGAACACAAAAATGTTCCAAACCACATTCTTTTTAGAGAAATAAAGGCTGCATTATCATTCTCTCTCTCTGTCTCTCTCTGCGGGTTGCATTATCATTCTCTGAGCAGGCATACGAGCACCTTTTCCATTACATGTAGCAGCAAGTAATATTGTATAGCTATACAGGACTGCTGTATTGACTGACATTGACAAGCCAGTATTTCTTTGCAAAGTCTAACTTATTTGAATTCTTGCCTTTCTTGAAATCTACCTTTCACAGTCGAAGACGTTTTGGTGAGCATGAGGCAGAAAACTGGTGGAATGAGAACCGGAAAAAAGTCTATGAGCGATACAACGTGAAGAGCTCTGAGCGCGTGTCATCGGCAGCCTCAACCCGGTCTGCATATTGACTTGAGGATGACCTGCGCCATCATGGAACTTGTGGAAAACTGCAAGACTCCAGCATCACTACTTACCACCAGCAAACTATAAAACCAAGCACATATTTGAGGTCATATATACATAAACTGGGAGATGCCAAATGGATAGTGAGTTTGTTGGAATATGATCCGAATTATAACACTGGTCTTGTGGGGACGCCTGGAGGGCCCATGGTTCGGTCATGTTTATTAGCGGATTTGTTTCCGTATTTGACTGCAGTCAGTCCGTCCTATAAATACATCTTGTAAGCCGCACGGGAAGAGCTGACGACTCATTGTATTCCATGCGTTCTGTAAACTCTCTCCATATAGTGAAGATCGCCGGTTGGTGCCCGTGGTTTTTTCCCGCAAGGGTTTTCCACGTAAAAATCTGTGTCTCGTGTTCGATCTTGATTTGCATTATTTGCTAACAAGTGGTATCGGAGCCAGACACGAGATTAAAAAAAAATTAGGGTTTCAGTCCTTGTTCGTGCGCCGCCGCCCGTATTTTTCTCCGTGCTGTCAATCGGCTGTTCCAGGCGGAGGAAAATTTCCGCTGTGGTGCTGCAGCCTGTCGTTCAATCTACTCCAAAAGCTGTGCACGAGGATCGAAGCCATCAGAGATCAATCCATCTGCCGCTGCTGTCCCTGATCAGCGGTAAATCACGTGCACGGGGATCAAGGGTGTCCAGCTGTGAAGGTAGCTGCGCACAAGGATCGAAGCCATCAGAGCGCTGCTGTCCCTGATCAGCGTAGATCACGTGCACAGGGATCAAGGTGTCCAGACTGTGGGGGTAAAATCAATTTTTTTTGTGAAGTTGTGTTACGTGCACTCAGGAAGGCTACCAGAGGTGTTCTTCTATTCAGTTTATTGCTGATTGTACACATTTAGTGTACCAGGCTGCAGGTTATTACTAGGGTTACACCTAAATTTCCACAGATTATTATTCCTTTGGTTATTGCTATTATTTATTCACCATGTCTTCAGTGAAATATGATATTCCTCAACTGGATCGTGATACAAGGTTCGCTCTATGGCAAGTCAAGATGCGGGCTATTCTTACGCAGGCTGATGTTGATGATGCTCTTGATAAATTCGGTAACAAGGATTCTAAATCTTGGACCGATGATGAAAAGAAAAAGGATCGTAAGGCCTTGACTCAAATTCAGCTTCATCTTTCAAATAATATTTTGCAAGATTGTCTACCGGAGAAAACTGCAGCTGCTCTATGGCTCAAGTTAGAGTCAATTTGCATGTCTAAGGATTTGACAAGCAAGATGCATATAAAGATGAAGTTGTATTCGCACAAGTTGCAAGAGGGTGGTTCTGTGATTAACCATCTGACGGTCTTCAAGGAGATCGTTTCTGATCTACAGGCTATGGAGGTAGAATATGATGATGAGGATTTGGGTCGGATTCTTTTGTGCTCTTTGCCTAGTTCTTTTTCAAACTTCAGAGATACTTTATTATATAGCCATGATACGCTAACTCTTGATGAGGTCTGTGAGGCGTTGCATGCCAAGGAAATGATGAAATTGATGGTGTCTTCTGAAGGTTCTGCTTCTAAAGAAGAAGCGTTGTCTGTTCTTGGGAGGACAGAAAATAAATCAAATAATGGCAACAGAGGCAAAAGTTCTAATCGTTACAAAGGCCGATCAAAGTCTCGAGGTAGAGGTGATAAATTCTGCAAGTATTGCAAGAAAGATAATCACTTTATCGAGGATTGTTTGAAATTGAAGAATAAAGAGAAGAGAACTGGCACATATAGAGAGAAAGGTAAACCCAATGATGAAGGTAATGCTTCTGTTGCTACTTCTAAGGCAGATTATTCTGATGGTGATTCGCTTGTTGCTTTTGCTGGATGTGCTAATAGTGATGATGAATGGATTCTTGATTCCGCTGCTTCTTTTCATATATGCACTAATAGAGATTGGTTTGTCACCTATGATTCTCTCCAAGGTGGAGGTTCTGTTAGATTGGGTGATAACAGTCCACGTGATATTGTTGGCATTGGTTCCATTCAGATTAAGATGCATGATGGCATTGTCAGAACATTGGCTGACGTGAGGCATATTCCTAGCATGAGCAAGAATCTTATTTCTCTCAGTACTCTTGATGCTAAAGGGTACAAGTACTCTGGTGGAGATAGAGTATTAAAGGTGTCTAAAGGTTCTCTCATTGTGATGAAAGGTGAATTAAAATCTCCAAATTTGTACCGTCTTCGTGGTACTACAATTACAGGTGATGCCGCTATAATTTCCAATTCATCATCTAATTCTGATGCTACTGATCTTTGGCATAAGCATCTTGGACATATGAGTGAGCAAGGCTTGCATGAATTGTGCAAGAGAGGACTTCTTGATGAACATAGCATCAGTAAGTTGAAGTTTTGTGAGCATTATGTGTTTAGCAAACACAAGAGGGTGTCATTTAATATCTCTACACATAAAAGTAAAGGTATTCTTGATTATGTGCATTCTGATTTATGGGGACCGTCTCGTAAGCCTTCTTTTGGTGGTTCTCGTTATATGTTGACAATCATTGATGATTATTCTCGTAAGGTATGGTCTTATTTCTTGAAGCATAAATCAGAAGTATTTTCAGCATTTAAAGAGTGGAAGATTATGATTAAAAATCAAACTGAAAAGAAGGTTAAAAAGCTTCGCACTGATAATGGGATGGAATTCTGTTCTAATGAGTTTAATGCATATTGCAAGTCTCAAGGCATTGTTAGGCACTACACTATTCCTTATACGCCTCAACAGAATGGTGTAGCTGAGCGAATGAACAGAACTATCATCTCCAAGGTCCGTTGCATGTTGTCTAATGCTGGCTTGAATAGGCGTTTTTGGGCTGAAGCCGCTTCCACTGCTTGCTATCTTATTAACCGTTCACCCTCTATTCCTCTTGATAAGAAAACTCTAATTGAGGCATGGTATGGTTCTCCAGCTGATTATTCACAATTGAGAGTTTTTGGTTGTACTGCTTATGCTCACGTTGATAATGGTAAATTGGAGCCTAGAGCTGTTAAATGCATTTTTATTGGTTATCAACATGGTGTTAAAGGTTATAAATTGTGAAATCCCCAGACTCAGAAGGTTATGCTTAGCAGGAGTGTTATCTTTAATGAGACTGTTATGTTTGTTGATAATCCTTCTGTTGATGCTCCTATTGAGGGAGAGAAAATAAGTGTGCAGGTGGAGCACTTAATTGATTCACCAGATGTTGATAATGCTATTGTCCAAGATGCACCGATTGCTGAAATTTCTCCAATTGTTGATGATTCTTCTATTGCTGAGCATTCTTCTCCAGTTGTGCAGTCTCCATAACGTTCTATTGCTGTTGATAGGTCCAGAAGACAGCCAAAGCCTGTTAAAAGGTATATTGAAGAATACAATGTTGCTTATGCTATGAGTGTTGCAGAAGAGATTGAAGGTAATTCAGAACCTTCTAATTATTCTGAGGCTATTACTTCTGCTGATCGCAACAATTGGATGACCGCTATGCAAGATGAGATGGAGTCACTTGAAAAGAATGGTACATGGGATTTAGTGAAATTGCCTAAGAATAAAAAGCCTGTCCGTTGCAAATGGATTTATAAAAGAAAGGAGGGTATTTCTCCTAGTGAACCAGCAAGGTATAAAGCGAGGTTGGTTGCTAAAGGCTATAGCCAGATTCCAGGTATTGATTATAATGATGTCTTTTCCCCAGTTGTTAAGCATAGTTCTATTCGCACTTTGCTTAGTATTGTTGCCATGCATGATTATGAACTTGAGCAACTTGATGTTAAAACTGCATTCTTACATGGGGAGTTGGAGGAAGACATTTATATGAACCAACCTGAAGGTTTTGTTATTCCTGGAAAAGAAAACCTTGTGTGTAGACTAAAGAAGTCTCTTTATGGTTTGAAGCAGTCTCCTAGGCAATGGTATAAGAGGTTTGACTCATTTATGCTATCTCGTGGTTTTAAGCGGTCTGATTATGATAGCTGTGTTTACTTGAAGATTGTTAATGGCTCAGCTATTTATTTGCTTCTTTATGTTGATGATATGTTAATTGTTGCTAAAGAAAAATCAGAAATAGCTAAACTGAAGGCACAATTGAGTAAAGAATTTGAGATGAAGGACTTAGGTGCAGCTAAGAAAATTCTTGGTATGGAAATTACTAGAGATAGAAAATCTGGTAAATTATACCTCAGTCAACGAGGTTATATTGAAAAGGTTCTTCGTCATTTTAATATGCATAATGCAAAACCAGTGAGTACTCCATTAGCTACACATTTCAGATTATCTTCAGATTTATGTCCATAGTCAGATCATGAGATTGAGTACATGTCTAGAGTTCCATATTCCAGTGCAGTTGGTTCTCTTATGTATGCCATGGTTTGTTCTCGTCCTAATTTATCTCATGCATTGAGTGTTGTCAGTAGATTCATGGCTAATCCTGGTAAGGAGCATTGGAGGGCTGTTCAATGGATTTTTAGATATTTGCGAGGTACTTCTAATGCCTATTTGCAGTTTGGAAAATCTAGAGATGAACTTGTTGGTTATGTTGATTCTGATTTTGCTGGTGATTTGGATAAGAGGAGATCTCTCACGGGTTATGTTTTCACCATTGGTGGTTGTGCTATTAGCTGAAAAGCATGTTTACAGTCCACTGTTGCTCTGTCTACAACAGAAGCTGAATATATGGCTATTTCTGAAGCTTGTAAAGAAGCTATTTGGTTGAGGGGTTTATACTCTGAACTTTGCAGGGTTACTTCTTGTATTACTATACATTGTGATAGCCAGAGTGCTATTTGTCTGACTAAAGATCAGATGTTTCATGAAAGGACCAAACACATTGATGTGAGATATCATTTTATTCGAGGTGTCATTGCTGAAGGTGATGTTAAAGTATGCAAGATAAGTACTCATGATAATCCCGCTGATATATTGACAAAGCCAGTTCCTAGAGCTAAGTTTGGGCTATGCTCAAGCTTAGTTGGCATTACAAATTAAGTCCTAGTGACTTTTGGCGCCGGTGATTATTTATTATTGAAGTGAGTTGATTGATGATACTTCATTCACTACAAGATGGAATTCGTCTCAAGGTGGAGTTTGTTGGAATATGATCCGAATTATAACGTTGGTCTTGTGGGGACGCCTGGAGGGCCCACGGTTCGGTCATGCTTATTAGCGGATTTGTTTCTGTATTTGACTGCAGTCAGTCCGTCCTATAAATACATCTTGTAAGCCGCACGGGAAGAGCTGACGACTCATTGTATTCCCTGCGTTCTGTAAACTTTCTCCATATAGTGAAGATCGCCGGTTGGTGCCCGTGGTTTTTTCCCGCAAGGGTTTTCCATGTAAAAATCTGTGTCTCGTGTTCGATCTTGATTTGCATTATTTGCTAACAGAGTTTAGCAGCTGTGACACGCTGGAGAGCATGTCACAACATGGAAGTTCAGGACCACACAATCTACCCCTAGAATATTTGACAAACATCACAAACAACTTCTTTGATGATCGGCTACTTGGTGAAGGTGGTTTTGTCACGGTATATAAGGTAAGATTAAATCACATATTTTGGACCTGTCAAATATATGTCACCAGACTACGCATAGACTCATGCCTCTCTTATTAAGAGAGTTTAAACAGGGAGTGCTACCAAATGGTGAAACGGTTGTTGTGAAGAAACTTAATTCATCAATGATAAACAATTTGAGAATGAAGCATATCATCTAATGAGGCTTAAACACCCAAATATAATGCTACTTTTTTTGACAAAAAATACTATGGGGGGAGTTCCCCACAATGCTCAAACTTTTAATTAAATTTTAACAAAGAGAGTTTCTTACATACATCTTAACTGAAGGCATCCAGCCACACGCAGAAAGATGACCTAAGGTCATCCTTGAACCTAACTGACTAAAGAATACATTGATGTTTGAAATTAGAAAGCCAAACACTAGGGCTTGGATCCCTCCTCTTGAAGATCTTGTCATTCTGAACTTTCCACAGCTCCCACGCCACTATCAAACTCGCCTCAATGAAGAAAGAGATTGAGTGTGTCTCTCGGGCTTGAGTATACCTGTCCAACAGAGGTAATGATATGTCCCAAACAATATTGATGGCTGCCCAGCACTCTTTTGCAAACTCACATTCAAAGAACAAATGCTCTATAGTTTCCTCTTCCCCGCTATCACACATAACACAGATTGGGTTATCTTGAATGTGAAGGTTTCTCCTCTGCAACATATTCTCGGTGTTGAGACGATCCACAAGAATCAACCAGGCGAAGAACTTGACACATGGAGTACATCTAGATTTCCAGATGACTTTGAAAACAGGATGAGCCTCCATGTTCTTAATACTTCAGAATAGAATCGCCTTGAAGTGTAATGGTTACCCCAGATGGGGGTCCATCTATCAGCAGCATCCACATCATACGACAGATCTTGGAGTTGTTCCTGTAAATTCTCAAGCTCCTCGAAAGCTTGCTGAGAAAGGGGCAGGAGGAATAGGCTTTCAAGATCCTCAGCTTGCATGACTTCCAACATAGAGGCGTCATCATTTCTCGCAAAGGAAGCCAACCTTGGATATGTTTGTGAGAGAACTGTGTCACTCCAGGATATGCTACTTGTGGGCTGGTGTTCTGAAACAGAGAATATATATGTTGAATACAATGGGAAACACATTTGCGCTGAGAAGTTAGAAAGGTTACTTTGCTTGGAGTACATGCCTAAAGGAAATCTTCGTATGTATCTTTCAGGTATGACAATTCAATACAGGTGTATCATGTTCATTTTCTCTTATTTGAGAATGTAGTATATGGTTTGAGTATGCCCAGTTTCATATCATATAGCACTTTCTTAATGCTTTCTTACAAATGCAGATGAATCTTCTGGACTTACTTCGGAGACAAGGTACAAACTAATCAAGGGTATTTGTTATGGATTACACTATCTCCACGAAGAAAGGCAACTTAATGCCCCCATTGTTCACATGGATTTGAAACCTGCCAACATATTGCTCGACAACAATATGGTGGCTAAAATTGTGGACTTTGGCTTGTCAAGACTCTTCAGTGAGGAGAAAACTTGTACTTTCACAATAAGTCGTGATGGAACATTGTGAGTCAAATGGCTCTTGATAGCTCGTTGTTTTGGAGATTTCTAAAATGAATATTCTTTACAGCTACCTCACACAAGGCGTCAAGTTAATGCACCCGTGTTGCAATGCAGGGGTTATATGGCGCCAGAATACATAAATAGAGGTTTAATCTCAACAAACTCAGACATATTCAGTTTGGGGGTAATAATCATCGAGATAGTGATGGGATAGAAGGACTATCCAGATGAGAGTGAAGTATCTTTCTAGGAATTTACTGATCTGGTAAGAAAATTAATTTCAGCTTCAAGGCGGAAACACTTTCTTTAGAGTGATGATGTTACTCTTTGTCCTCTTTAGAATTTTTTTTTGTGATTTTTCAGGTATTGAAGAAATGGAGACATAGGCTGCAAAAATCAATGACCTCACTAGAAATTGATTACCATCAATAATAAGATGCATTCAGATAGGTCTGGACTGCGTGAAACTTGATCGGTTGAAAAGACCAACCATAAGCTAAGTTATCAAGATGCTTCACGAAACAGAAAGTGCGGTCCAAAGCCAACCCACGCTTATTCTTGGTCAGTGTGTAGATGATAACCAGGTACTGCTAGTCTGCCTGCTACTAGTGTTCCTTTCTATTTCTGCGATCTAGTAGTTGTCAATGGCTCTTGCAGGTGGGTACAACCAGGTACTTTTAAGTACCTAAACCTTAGATTTATTCTGACCGTGTAAAATACTTTGCTAATTAATTTTATTTACCTAAGGGTAATAAGGTAATTGTTGCTAAGAAAATATTCAATGTTTTGCTAGTTGTCATGGTTTGTGATGCCTTACTGACTCAATTAACAAAATACTCAGCTTGTATCAATGTTTGAAATCACTTTCTAGATAACGCGTTGTCTTATGGTTAAATTCCTGTTTTCTTTTTCTGGGGAGAATAGTGTCACATGTGTGTTGTTTCTGTACGCTGTCACAATCATCTTTGCTACAAAGAATCTGCTAAATACTAACTGGACTCCCTTGTATATTTTAGATAACTAAATACATGAGTTTTTTTTATTGAAAAGGCTGTGGGGGAGATCCCCATAGTGCCTCAAAATTTTATACAATTAAAGGAAAGAGAGTATTTAGGCCAGTCTCAGTGGGGGTTTCATGGCCCAGTTATCAACGCACTCATATTTTGAAAACAGTGCATAAGAGTTTCATCCCCATGAAACTATCTCTACTCTCATAAAACTTTCATCACCTCTCTCTTTATTAATACAGTGTCATGTCAGTACATTTAATGCCCATAAAACCCCACTGAAATTGGCCTTACAACCGGTGGCGGAGTGCAGTGAAGGCGAAGCTGGGCTTCGGCCCCCTTGGGCCTTGCTCGGCGCTGTTACACATGATACTCCTGTCGGCTGGCAGTGATGGAGAGAAGAAACATGTAAATCTGTGCGTCAGAGCAAAAGAAACAAATGATCCGTAGGTAGCTACTCCTATCGGCCCTCCCTTTGTTTTAATACTACGCTCCGCCGCTGCTTACAACAGGGGTTAACTAAATGCATCAAGCCTAGCGCAGAAGGTTGGGGCTGAATGCCACTCACAAAAATGGTAATCCGGTGAATGATATCCTGCTGTCTGAAGATTGTAATCCGGTGAATGAATGAATGAAAGTCCTTAATCGCATAAAAAAAAAAGCCTAGCGCAGAAGGTGGACCTCAAGTCCCCTCTAACAGACTCAAGAGTACATTGGAATTTAAAATTTGCCAACCAGCGACTAAAACTAGGCTGCTTATTGTAGAAGATCCTTCCATTCCGAATTTTCCAAATGTTAAATCCTTATAGTTGTGTGCCTTTTTCTCTGACTTGTGTAGCTGAAGGATGATTCGGAGCTTCCTAATCGAAGAGCACGCAGCAGCAGTGATGAGATGCTGACAGCAGGCAGTAGAGTGGATGATAATGTGAGAATGGACTTTTAGAGAAATAAAGATTGCATTATTATTCTCTGAGCAGGCGTACGAGCACCTTTTCCACTACATGCAGCAGGAAGTAAATAATACTGTGTAGCTATCCAGGAATGCTGTATTGACTGACATTGACAAGCCAGAATTTCTTGGCAAAGTCTAACTTATCTGAATTCTTGCCTTTCTTTAAAATTTACCTGCTGTCACAGTCGAAGACGATTTGAATAGCATGAGGCAGAAAATTGGTGGATTGAGAACCGGAGAAAAGTGTATGAGCGATACAACGTGAAGAGCTCTGAGCGTGTGTCATCGGCAGCCTCAGCGGCTCGCATGTTCGTAGCGCGGCTCTAGTACGAGTCGGCGCCCGGCCGCCCTTCAAAGCGAGTCGATGGAGGTGTCTTCGGGGACGAGCCAGAATCGCCCATCCCTCTGCTCGGCGCCTGACCGCCTGTCCTCTTCAGGTCATCAGTGTCTCGTGCACTCAATCAGTTACCAGTGCGAGCTCACTGATTAGCTTGTGTTGGATGAAATTCCCAAGTGGTTGACAGTGGAGAGTTGACGCCTCCAGATACGTTGGCATGTTTGACACGATTTCCTATCTAATTGTACGAGTCTGCATTACCTAAGGAAGATGACCTCTATCATATTCATACTTGTTAGCATTTGCCGTTACAAATGTGTTAAAAAGCCAAACAACTGATTCAATGGTCTCATTATATATTAGTGCAGCTCCAAATATAATTGTCTGCTAGTGGTGGTTGGTTCCTTCTGTTAGCTTTCTTAGTTCTTAGGTTCATTAGATCGGGTGAATTTCGTCATGGAGAATAACTGGACAATGATTCACAGTATATGCAAAAACCTAATCCATACTACTGCAAGTGAGAGAGTGAGAAAAGATAGAAGTGCAGTAGTATCGCAAACCATCAAAAGCCGTAGTGGTTGGAGCGTTCTTGTTCGTGGACGCCATGGACTCGCTGGAGATGTAGATGGCCGGTGCAGTGGCGTCGGGTGGCGTTGCCGGCGTCGGTGGTACTTCCCTTCGCTGGCAGCGTCCCTCTCAAGATCGGGATTAGGGTTAGAAATGTTGATGGGGAACTGGCTGCGCGGCGAACCTCGTTCTTCAAGCCCCGGCCCCAACCTCCTATTTATAGCGCTGTGCGACGGGGGCCCACCAACCATATTGGGTTGGGCGCCCCCGATCAGGGCGCGAGAACAAGGCCCAAAAGGCCGTTGGGCCTAATGGAGGGAGATCACTTCTAACATTCTCCCCCTTGATCTCTCATCACTTTCTTTGTTCTTTAATTTCATACTCAATCTTTCGATTCATATTTTTTTGTTTCTATCCTATTCCATTGCAGATTAGTGCATTGAACTGTTTTATCGTCACAGCAATTAGTGCCGTTAGACTAACAGCCACAACACATTTCTCTGTTTGGAATGAAGTTTCTTCTGGGCCCTTCGTATGTTTGGGAATCATAGGCTTTCCCTTAAACCCATGCCGGCTACGTGTTCTCTGAACACGTTGGGCGGTAAGTCTTTTGTGAGCGGATCCGCGAGCATTTTCTCTGTACTTATATGCTCAAGATTTATAATATGATCCCGAACTTTATCTTTTACAACATAGTACTTTATGTCAATGTGTTTGGCAGCACCACTTGACCTATTGTTGTAAGCATATTGTACGACTGGGTTGTTATCACAATACAACCTCATCGGTTCATTTATATCATCAATCACTTTCAATCCGGGTATGAATATCTTTAGCCAATTCACCTGCCTCGTTGCCTCATAGCATGCTACAAACTCGGCATACATTGTCGAGAATGTAGTTACGGTTTGTTTGGAGCTTTTCCACGATATAGGCCCTCCTGCGAGAGTAAATATATATCCTGACGTGGATTTTCTTTCTTCTCCCGCATAATCGGAATCTGAATACCCCTCTATCTGCAGGGAATCAGATCTTCTATACGTTAGCATGAGGTCTTTCGTACCCTGCAAATAACGCAGGACTTTCTTCACCAATTTCTAATGTTCTATTCCTGGATTCTTTTGATATCTGCCAAGTAACCCGGTAACAAAAGCTAAGTCAGGGCGTGTACACACTTGAGCATATTGTAAACTTCCAACTGCTGAAGCATACGGTACCGCTTTCATTCGATTAATCTCATATTCGTTCTTGGGACATTGATGTTCCCCAAATCTATCGTCCTTGACAATAGGAGCAGGTGAAGGACTGCACGCATGCATACTAAATTTCTTCAGAATTTTTTCTATGTATGCCTTTTGCGATAATCCTAGTACCCCTTTCTTCTATCTCGGTGAATCTCTATTCCCAAAACAAACAAGGCCTCACCGAGATCTTTCATATCGAAGTTTGAGGACAAGAATTTCTTCGTTTCCATTAGTAGACTGACATCACTGCTAGCAAGTAGGATATCATCCACATACAAGATTAGGAATATATACTTTCCATTCTTGAATTTTGCGTAAACGCAATTGTCCTCAACATTTTCTTTAAACCCAAAACCTTTTATCGTTCTATCAAATTTCAAATACCACTGTCTTGAGGCTTGTTTCAATCCGTAGATTGATTTCTTTAGGCGGCATCCCATATTTTCTTTTTCTTTTTCAACAAAACCTTTCGGTTGTGCCATATAAACATTTTCTTCCAAATCCCCGTTAAGGAACGCCGTCTTTACATCCATTTGATGTAATTCCAAATCATAGTGGGCTACAAGTGCCATTATAATTCTGAAGGAATCTTTACATGAGACTGGAGAAAACGTCTCATTGTAATCAATCTCTTCTCTTTGTGTAAAGCCTTTCGCCACAAGTCGCGCTTTAAATTTTTCTACATTCCCTTGGGAGTCATATTTTGTTTTGTAGATCTATTTACAACCTACTGTTTTGGCTCCTTTAGGAATAATTTCCAAGTCCCAAACTTTGTTGGTACTCATTGTTTTTATTTCATCTTCCATGGTCTTAAGCCACTTTGATGAATGGTCGCTTCTCATGGCTTCTTCAAATGAGGTGGGATCATCCCCCATCTGAAATTCTTCTATTTCATAAACTTCATAGTCATTAGAAATAGCTGGCCTTCTTGTTCTTTGAGACCTTCTAGGTGCCTCTGGCACTTGTTCCACATTGGGCTGTTGCTGTTCTTCCTCATGCACGACATTTGGTTCTATAGGTTCCTCAAGGACAGCCTCCTCAAGGATAGGTTCCTCATGTTCATTTATTGTCGCAACGGGAGAACTTGCAACAGGTGTTGGCACTACAGTGTCTTGCACTGTCGGCGCAACAGCAACAGGTAGCGTAAAGAATGGTTCTTCAACCATCGGAGTGGGTACATGTACCTGCTTCTCCTGTAGGCTTATTTCTCGTGCTACCATGCTCCCCCTGATCATGTTATCCTCTAAGAACACAGCGTGTCTTGTTTCTACAATCTTCGTATGTCTGTCAGGACAATAGAAGCGATATCCTTTCGATCTTTCTGGATAGCCAATGAAATGGCAGCTGACTGTCTTGGAGTCTAACTTTCCTATGTTTGGGTTAAACACTTTTGCCTCAGCTGGACAGCCCCACACACGCAAATGGTTAAGTGAGGGTTCCCTTCCTGTCCATAATTCATACGGTGTTTTAGGCATCGATTTGCTTGGTACTCGATTAAGTATGTGAATGGCGGTTTTCAGTGCCTCCATCCATAAACTAATCGGTAATGTGGAGTAATTTATCATGCTTCTTACCATATCCATTAAGGTACGGTTACGTCTTTCAGCCACTCCATTCTGCTGAGGCTCCCCCGGTGTGGAGAACTGAGCGACTATGCCATTTTTCTGTAGAAACTTTGCAAACGGTCCAGGAATTTGGCCATATGGGGTATGTCGCCCATAGTACTCTCCACCTCGGTCTGATCGTACTATCTTTATTTTCTTATTGTGCTGATTTTCAACTTCAGCTTTAAATATTTTGAATTTATCCAATGCTTCCGATCTTTCTTTAATTGGATAAATATAGCCATAACGAGAGTAGTCATCTATGAATGTTATAAACGAATCATAACCATCCACACTTTTCACAGGAAATGGACCACATATATCAGTGTGGATTATTTCTAAAGTTCCTGCGCTTCGTTTGACATTTTTCTTAATTTTCTTGACATACTTTCCTTTGATGCAATCAATGCATTGTTCTAAATCTAAAAATTCTAAGTGCGGAAGAATTGATTCTTTAATCAGCCGTTCCATTCTCCCCCTCGAAATATGGCCCAAGCGACAGTGCCATAATTTCAAAGAGACATCATCAATTCGCTTCCGCTTCTTAGTTACATTCACAGATGGGTAATCATTCATATTCTCATCGCATACATTTTCGTATTATCATCAAGAGATAACAAATAAAGCTTGTCTTGTCGGAAGGCAAGACCAACACATTTATTGTTAACAAGTATCTTACATTTGCCATCACCAAAATGGCAATCAATTCTGTCATCATCAAGTTTTGAAACACTTATTAAATTTCTTCGCAAAGAGGGAACATAAAGTACTTCTTTAAGTCTAAGTACAAAGCCGTTGTTCAATTCTAAAGATAAATCTCCAATCGCTTCAACGTCGGCTTGTACTCCATTTGCAACTTTAATCGTTCTTTCTCCTCTTTGCAAGGTTCTCGTCCCACTTAACCCCTGTAAAGAATTTGCAACATGAGTAGTTGCTCCTGAATCAACCCACCAAGTGGATTTAGCATAACATAAATACAGGGATTCATCTATAAATGTAATAAATTCATCACCTCTCTTTAGTAGAGATTTCAGGAAGTCTGGACAGTCTCTCTTGTAGTATCCCTTCTTGAAGCAGTGCTTGCATTGATCTTTCTCAGCTTCACCATAGGAGTTGTTCTGCTGATTTTCAGATTCCTGGGGTTTCTTTCCCTGAGAGTTTTAGGAAGAGGCCTTGTCCCACTTGGGTTTCCCCTGTGGTTTAGAATTCTTGCTATTAAAGTTCTTTCTTTTATTATCCTTCACAAAATGAGCGGACTCACTATGTGAGGATTTTATCCTCTCCTCTTCTTGAGCACACATTGAGATAAGTCTTTCTATGCCCCATCTTTCAGGCTGCATATTGTAGTTCACAATGAAAGTATCATATTCTTTTGGCAGGGAAGCAAAAATCAAATGAATCAGGAAATCATCTTCCTTCAAATTCATCTCTTTTAGCTTAGATGTTGTGGTGTTCATCTTCAAAATGTGCTCTCTGATGCTACCACCAGTATATTTTTCATTCACAAGCTTCTTTATCAGTGAACTTGCTGTGGCCTTTGTAGACCCAGTAAACTGACTATTGATTTTATCAAGATATTCTGTGGTAGTAGCACATTCAGGGATTGAGCCCCTTATCTGTTCTTCTATGGTGGCCTTAGCTACCAATAAGCACTTGCGGTTAGAGAGGGTCCATTGCCTGTGTTCAAGATCATATTTCATTCTTATCTCAGCATGATCACGCTTTCGAGCAGTGAAATCAGCGTCAGATTCATTTTCTTCTCTCACCGGATCCACAGGTTCAGTGGGACACGGTGAGATGATGGCATAATCGACCTCTCCCAACGCAAGTTCAAGTTCATATTTCTCCCGCCACACACGGTAATTTGTCCCGTTAAGTGTCGGGATGTTCGCGATGTTCACAATGCATTTGCCTCCTGAAACCACATCAGAGTAAGTGAGAAACATTTATACATAAAATCATATGCTTTAACTCAACGTTAGTCAAATTAAAACATATAATTCATCCATACAATAATTTTACATCACCGTTGGGCAGAAATAAAATTAATGCACAATTTTCATGAATCAAAATTATAATATTGTTATTAACAACGTTGGTCAGAAAATAACAATACTACAATTCATCTTCAATAATTATTCAATTTTCAAAATCAAAATTCTCCCGTTGGTTTGAATTTGATAATGAAAATGATAATATCAAGTACGCAGCGGAAACAATAATAAAATTCTCATAATGTTATTTTCCAGAAGCACTAAAAAAATTCATTATTTTCTGAGCAAAATGTCGTTGGACAAAATTACACGGAAAATTCTTATTCAAATTCTATTCAAATTCATTCAAATATTCATTGAATTCATATAAAAATTGCTTCTAAAAAAATGAAATTTCTCTTTTTCTTTAATTTGGCCCGCAGGCCTTTCTTTTTGCGTGGCCCAGCCAGCCCAGCAGCGCGCGGCTTGGCCTGCGGCGCCCGGCCCAGCCGGTCTCCGGCCTGCGGCTTGGCCTGCCAGCAGTTCCCGCGCGGCCTAACAGCGGCCTGCGCTCGCAGCCCGCCCGGCCAAACCAGTCTCCAGCTTCCCGGGCCCCAACGTGGGCTTGGGCCGAGCATCCAGCCTGGCGCGCTCGCCCGCCTGGAACGACTTCAGCCCAGTTCGGTCGCTGGCTCATCCGAGCCGTTAATCTTGATCCGACGGACCTCCTCGTTTCTCGATTTATCAAAAACGCTGGCCGCCGGCTCTCTCAGGAACCCTAGACGCCATTTCATTTCCCCCCCCGTCACAGCGGTGGCGGCGCCCATGGAGGCCAGCCACCACCGGCAAGAAGGAGAGCACCCCGCCAGAGTAAATCCGGCCACCGCGCCTTTCTTCTTCCTCCATATCTTCTTCCTCCCCCTCTTGCGCCGCTCGGCAGCCATCCGAGGTGGTGGCGGAGGGAAGT
Organism: Saccharum officinarum; assembly: GCA_020631735.1. Classification (NCBI taxonomy): domain Eukaryota; kingdom Viridiplantae; phylum Streptophyta; class Magnoliopsida; order Poales; family Poaceae; genus Saccharum; species Saccharum officinarum. The sequence continues at coordinate 3,793,510 of CM036217.1, read as the reverse complement.
GACAGTGCACTGCCTAACCCCTCGCCGGTGTGCGAGCTCGCCCTAGGCTGAGCTCGCCGCCGTCGAGCGGTTTGGACAGTGGCGCAGTTCATGTTCGCACGCGGAGGCCGCCGGCGGTGAGAACGACGGGTCCGGGTAACTTCCTTCGGTTGCTCTTTCTTATTACCCGGTTAGGGTTAGGGTTCGGTTGAACCTTTCTTTGCCCGATCTGAAATCGGGTTGTTTTAATTTCTTCATTTCTTTCCCGATTTAGAATCGGTTTACCCGATCTAGGGTTCTTCGTTCATGAACATGGCTCCGGTACCATTGTTAGCTTTCTTAGTTCTTAGGTTCATTAGATCGGGTGAATTTCGTCATGGAGAATAACTGAACAATGATTCACAGTATATGCAAAAACCTAATCCATACTACTGCAAAGTGAGAGAGTGAGAAAAGATAGAAATGCAGTAGTATCGCAAACCATCAAAAGCCGTAGTGGTTGGAGCGTTCTCGTTCATGGACGCCATGGACTCGCTGGAGATGTAGATGGCCGGTGCAGTGGCGTCGGGTGGCATTGCCGACGTCGGTGGTACTTCCCGTCGCTGGCAGCGCCCCTCTCAAGATCGGGATTAGGGTTAGGAATGTTGGTGGGGAACTGGCTGCGCGGTGAACCTCGTTCCTCGAGCTCTGGCCCCCACCTCCTATTTATAGCGCTGTGCGACGGGGGCCCACCAACCATATTGGGTTGGGCGCCCCGATCAGGGCGCGAGAACAAGACCCAAAAGGCCGTTGGGCCTAATGGAGGGAGATCACTTCTAACACCTTCTGCCTCTACTCTGTCGATCCTTCTGTCTGGGTCAAAATCGCTGTTATTCATTTTTCTTCAGCCGCTGACCGCTGGGTTCAGTCGGTGGAGTCCTGACTCCTGAGTTCGTTCTTGTAATTGGGAGCAGCTCTGCAGCATGGTCTTAGAACGCTTTGGTAAAGATCAACATGAGCTCCTTATTCGCCAACTCTTTACAGCTTAAGCAGTGTGGTTCAGTCCTTGTATGCTAAACAATTTGCTGTGCTCCTAAAGTTAAGTTCTTCTGGCTGGTTCTCCATGGGAGGTGTTGGACAGCAGCGAGGCACAAGAGGCATGGCCTACAGGATGACGATGCCTGCTGCTTGGATGCATCTTCACCAGAGAAGTATGGTCACGGATTCTATCGAAGCTTCACTAGCTGCAACTCATGCACCATCAAGAGACCCAGTTCATTAGCTGGTGGCTACGCTCAGGGAAGAGGGTGCCAAAGCAAGCCAGGAGAGGCTTCGACACCATTGCTATGTTGGTCAGTTGGACCGTTTGGAAGGAAAGAAATGCAAGAACCTTCCTGGGAGAGTTGTCCTCAGCACCGCAGCTAACTCAGTCCATCACCGACGAGGCTTCGATTTGGCTGCAAGCAGGGCTATAGGCACTTGAGGTCGCTAGTTGTGTTTCTATAATATCGGCTTCAGTGTAATCCTTTTCTTCTTCAAGTGTCTTTGGGCGGCCGCCTCGGTAATCTTCTGGTTACCGTTGTTATGCCTTGAAATGTTTCTACCCCTTGTTAATGAAATACGTTCCGAGGCACGGTCGTGAAAAAAAATTAACATGCATCCACGCCTTTTGTCTTAACCCTTAGACGTTCTTTATTATCTTTAGAAAACAAATGAAAATTAACCACCCAAACCTGGCACGTGGGTCAAGGTTGATACGATTGATCGCCGTTTACACAAATGTCTGCAATAATTTACACTCCGAGAGGCCCTCGCATCGCTCCCATGGCAGCATGGGCGGCGACCAAACCACCACCAGCCAGCCCCAACTTCACCCTTCCCTCCGCCTCGCAGCCACCGGAGCACTCTGCCGCAATCCATGGTGTGCAAGGATGGTAGCGGCGGGGCCTAATCCCCCTTAATCTCTGCGGCTGGAGACTGGAGTGCATCTGGGCACCTTGTCTGGCCCAGTCCGACGTGACGGCTCTCCTCATCAATGGGGATGTGGCAGTTTCTGCCGGCGCTGTGGCTAGATCCAGCGACCTCGGGGCCGGATCTATGCTTTGGGGAGCTGACGAGGTACGGGGTCATGAATCTGCAGTGGGTCCGGCTGTGGCTGCGTGGCGGTGTGGGGTCGCTAAGGCGCATGGGCATCATAACGACTTCAAATAAAAAAAGTCGTGGACCACAAAGTTGTAGATTCCGTCTAATACTACAACTTTAGTATAAAGTTCATCTTCATCGGACATCAAATAAGAAAGTTATAAAGTTTTTTCGTGCAAAATGGTATATCACTGCTAGTTCATGTCCCGAATCGGTGCCGGTTCAAGCCAAGAATCGACGGTGATAACCCCAATATCACTCTCGAATGGGCTATCACTACTGGTTCATGCCACAAACCAACTGTGATACACTATATCACTACCGGTCCAGTAGAAACCGGTAGTGTGATGGGCCGGTAGTGAATGTCAATTATATAGTAGTGTAAGTTCATTGTAACCTAACTTAGTACAAACAAACATTTGACACATTTCTAATGTCTTCCTTTTCAGAAAAAAAAATATTTAACATACACGAACAAGTCACATATGTATCTAATTTCTACTCAATGTAAATTGTAGTATTATTCATGAAGCACAACAATATTTTTTTTCTTTCAACAGAAAGTACATATACATAAGTTTTATAGATGTGTGCCGATGTGGTACGTACACACGCACGCCCCACCCGCGTTAATTATGGTATTATATTAGTGTGTAAACTGATCTCGTGCAACATAAACAATCGGCAGTTTGACCACATCCACCACCTTGTCCTTCATGACTTTTTCAAACAAGTCTCCGGTGATGTCATCATCAGATGTTAGTTCCTTGCCGACATGAACACTCTGCACAAGGAACATGTCCTGGCACTGCATGTTCGACGGCGGTACCTCCTCCTGTGCTGGCAACGTCACCAAGACATAGCGTTTGGAACATGGTGGCATAATCCCTTTGCTGGGCTCTGTGTAGTACTTGGTTGGGTTAGTCTTTATGTTAAATGCAATGGAGCCTTCAGTCAGGTTTGTCAACTGCAGGCAGCATGATATGTCCTTTCTTGGCTCGAATGGAAAGCGCAGCTCCAGGGTCGGATCCACGGCAAGAATGCTGGAGTCAGCAGAGCTCCTCTGCAACAAACAAGGGAGACCAGAGTAATGCATCAGCTTGCTAGTTTGCCTAGCTAGCTTCTTTATTATTAGTACATCCTAGCGTTTGACAGGTCAAAAACGTATAGTAGGGCTTTATATATATGTATGATGAGAAGTTAAAAAAAAGTTTTTTTTTGTAATTTCCTAAAAACTGGTGTACCTGCTGGCCAATTTGATTTTTTGACTGAGCAGAAGAGAGTAGGATTTCCTTGATCTTAGATTCTACTTCTTCCAATTCTTTGACAATGTCTTTTATAAGGGGCCGCTCATTTCGGTCAGCATTTACACATCTTAATGCTATATAAACACAAGCCTTCAGTTGTTGAATGTTTATCTCTTGTGATAAATTCCCCGACGATGTACCCTGTAGCCTTTCCTTCCAGTTATTAATTACCTGTGAAATTGACGAACAAAGTTAAAAAGATGGGTTTAATTAACACAAGACACTAATATGAGGGTCCTTTTCCCGTCGCTCTTTTAGTTTGTTTCATGTTGCTTATCATTGGTTTAGTGGTTTGTGATCTATGTTACAGGAGCTCTCTCGTAGTTGTGTCATGTGATTCTCTTTCTCTTTAATGAAACATGTGTTAAGACATGTTCACGAAAAAAAATCAATTGATATATATAGAGTAATTACTTGCATGCTCAACAAACTGTTTGTGAGGCAATTTCGAATTCTTATAGTGGGAGTAGGCTTCATTTCCGTCCACTATTTTCATGATTATGACTCCCAAACTGAACACGTCATACTTCTTCGATATAGAACCATCGTCCCTGTATTCAGGTGGCATGTACGCCCTTGATAATGTAACAAGAAGGGTGTCAAAGATGTTATTAGTACAATACAAACGTGACCTTGTTTTAGAGCATTGCCAAAATAACTAGATTAAAACATGCTTCGTCAGGTGAGGCAACTTACTGTGTTCCTTTGTGAATCTCTGTTTTATGGGTCTGTGATGAAGTAACAAGTCTGGACAAACCGAGATCTCCAATTTTTGCTGTCATATTCTTATCAAGCAATATATTAGCAGGTTTTAAGTCTAGATGGAAAATTGGTCCTCCGTGTGCACTATGCAGGTGGTTTTGGCCCTCACAGATCCCTTTAATAATTGTGTAACATGTCGGCCAGTCAAGATCACAAGATTTATCTGCAATGGAAAAGCACATTAAACATATGAGGCAACTGAATCATGTTTTAGCTAGCTTGCTACAGACTCCAGCAAGTAGTATACCTGAAATATGTTTATCAAGGCTTCCACCTTGCATATATTCGAAGCAGAGAGCTCGCTCCATTTCTTGAGCACGAACTAGATTGCCATTATATTTAACGAACTTATATCGTAATTCGTAGCAGTAGCCAAGTAACCGGACGACATTTTCATGGTGAATGTTCCTGAGGTTACGGAATTCGTTATCAAACACCTTATCATCAAGTCCATGAAGCTGGTAAAGCTTCTTCACAGCAACCTCCTCCCCATTATACACGGCCTGTTGTGATTTAGGAACATGTTAGCAAACTAGCAATATATACATCAGGCAGTGGTGAAACCACAAGAAGAAGTTGCATATATAGTCATTAGAAATACAATGATATAAATCCTACCCGGTAAACACTTCCATACCCACCACTGCCAACTTTTTGCTTCTCTGAAAAATTGTCTGTAATATCTTCAAGCAACTTGAGTTTAATGTCCATGTCCTCACCCGCAAGACTCATCTTGGATCTAGTTCCTGCTGAGACACGGGAAAAAAGACAATTTGCTCGATCAAGTTAAGACGAGACGGTATGTTTAAGATCCTGCGCGGAAGCGCGGAATCCAGCACAAGAGGATATGTTGAAGATTAGCAAGATTGGATTTGACACAGTTTCACATAAGATATATGCCACTGACCTTGGTGTTAGGGTAAAGGCTAGGGTTGAGGAGTTGAGGATATGTTGAAGGGAAGAGCTATGATTTGCTCCTTGTTAGCGATAAGAATTCAAATCATGCATGGAGCTATATAAAGGGTAATTGGTTACAAACGCGTATATATAGATAAAAAAACTTTTTTTAAAAAAAAGAAACACAAGAGTTGACTTTTGCTTCCAACTGCTGCTGATCGACAGAGGTGCAGCGTCACTCAATAGCGGTTTCCGGGAAACAGCGGCAGCGGCAGATGCCGACGTGGCAACTTTGACTTTCTGGTTAGCCAATAATAATATTGCATACAATGATCTGTTGGGCAATAATGGCAGAACGGATGGATGAATTCATGGAATCCACTAACTCCGTCTATCAGAACTACGTACATGTTTAGCGGGTTTAGGGCCTATTTGATTATCTAAAATTAAAGTTTAATTAGACTAAAGCTTATTTGGATAGTGATACTATCTAAACTTTAGGTGAGTCATGCTTGATAGACTATATTACCCTTTGTGCATACAGAGAAGAGAGAAAGTGGGGAGAAAGGGATACGTGGGAGTGGGAGGACATTCCAATTCAAGCACTTTTGTGAATGGGATTGCTTCCAACTGATTCTCGAGCCTTCTCTGAGCTACCTAGTGCTCAGTTTGATAAGTGTGTATCACACCTAAACCATTAGGCTTACCTAGGTCAAGATGCTAGTTCATACTCCCATTTATAGTATAGCCAAAGGAAAAACAAAGTACTAAACTAATTTAAGTGTCTCCCAACACCACATGACACTTAAAACTAGTCTGTTCTCAACCTTATCGTCCATCATTTGAAAATCAAAATGAACTCCATTGATAGGGGCATGAAAACCATTGATTGCCTAAACCACCATCAATATTGTGACCTAACTTATAATGTCTCTACAGAACACAAGTTAGTCACAATAATCGTGTTGTCATTAAACACTGAAACCAAAATAGGGGCCTAGATGCTTTCACTCTCATAGGTTCGAAGAACCAGTGGTGTTGATAGATATTCCTTGATCTTAATATCTCTTGTTGCGGTGCCCCGAAGTAAATTCTGATTCATCCTTTAATCGAAGTATGGGGATAAAGGAATAATCTTTCCGGACAAGTTTGCAATAAATCTCCTCAAATAGTTCACCTTTCCTAATTCTTCTTGCCTATAGGCACCTAAACTTTCTTGATGATCTCTATTTTATTGGGATCTATCTCCATGCCTTTGTGATGAATTATAAAGTGCAAGAACTTCCCAGCTGATACACCAAAAGCATATTTGTGTGAGTTCATCTTTAAACCATACCAGCGTATCGTTTCAAAAGCAGATGCAAATCGGCCAAATGAGATGCATGAGGAGCCGATTTGATCACAATATCATCAATAAAAACTTCAATGACCATACCTATTAAATCATGAAAGATCAATTTCATAGCCCGCTGATAAATTGCACCCGCAATCTTCAAACAAAAAGTCATAACAACCCACTCAAAGAGACCAACAAAACCAGGACATATAAAGGTTGTTTTAGAAGTGTCTTTTTCTACCCTAAAAATTTGATTATAGCAGGCATTACCATCAAGAAAAACTAGTAATATGATGTCCCGAAACATCATTGATAATCATATCAGCTATAGGCATAGGGTACTCATCTTTTGGAGTGGCTCTATTGATATCTCTAAAATCAATACAGACTCACAATTTTTTAGAGTCTTTCCTCACAACAAGCACAATATTAGAGACTCACTCTGCATACCTGCATGGCTTAATGAACACCACTTCAAAAAATCTATTAATCTCCTCTTTAATGTGGTCATGTATTGTAGAGTTGAAGCGGCATGAGTGCTATTAGTGAGGCCTGAATACAGGTTTAATGGGAAGCCGATGTTCAACAAGCTCGCGGCTCAATCAAGGCATCTCAGTGTAATTCCATGCAAAACAATCAATATATTCTTTAAGAAGCTCGATTAACTAAACTTTATAATCCGCTTCAAAGTTTTGGTTTATCCAAGGTTATTTGAAAATTTTAAATTTCAAGTTTCAAAATCTGAGAACTTAAAACAATATTTTGATAATCTATGAGTTTCAAATAAAAACCTCTCAGCTGTAAAGTTGTTTGATGCAACTATTTCTAGAGGCTAATTGATTTCTAGAGGTGAACTCATAAAATGACTGCCGCTATTAATGGGGATTTTTAGAGACATGCATCTTAAAAAGCTACAACATCTTAGGACATCCGTCTCTAAAAATGATTAGTCTGACTTTGTCAGTCAAAGAGGTTATCCTCTAGAATTCATTTTCATAGTGAAATATTTTGCCATTAGATCTAACATGCATGATTAATGTGTGACTCTTTCTTGAAACTAGTCTAAGTACTTGTTGTAACCAGAGGTGGCTGGTGGCTGGTGGCTGGTGGCCAGCTGGATGTGTCATGTGACCAGAGGCCGGCTGGATGGGCGTCATGGATGGCGTGGTAGGTATTGGGTACCAAAAATAGAGTGTGGATGATTTTTTTTTTGCACCACTATGTTTTTACCTTCACCCAAAACTATGATTTTTTAGTTCTTATTTTTGAACACTCTTGGATATTCTCCAACCAACAGGTAGAGGTCACTACTCACCGCTGATCTACTATGTTGAGAACCGGAAGTAAATACTTCCTCCATTCTAAATTATAAGATGTTTTGGTTTTTCTAGATACATAATTTTTATTATGCATTTTGATATACATTGTCTATATACATAGTATAAACAATGTATCCTAAATAGCAAAAATGTCTTATAATTAGAAACGGAGGGAGTATATCTTTCTCTACTGGTTCGACTCCTGCTTGCTTAAAGGAACCTGTTCCAAAATCGTTTATGTAGCTGTTGTAGAGCCCACTTCTATGGTACCAGTACCAATAATTCGTGGTCCAAAATTTTATCCTGCCGAGCCGGTCGGCGTTTCCCATCCTTATGGTAGCGCGTGTGGTTGTTGAACTCTTCATTTAAATTGTTGAAGAACATTTGTCAACACAAACTAACCTTATCAATCGGCAGCCGGCCCGTACCTGCTTGCAGTTGAATTGAAATTAGAACATGAAACATTCTGTATTGTAGTTGAGAGATGCATTTCATCAGTTGTGTGAATGAACTAGCAGATCGGAGTTCTTTGACGGAGAAATTGACTGGTTCTCTAGCCAAAGTAAACTTACAAGTGGTGTTTAGTCGTCCCTAATAATTGCACAAGTTGTGTGGTCAGTACTAAAATTCAGCTATGAGCTTAGAAGGATAAATTTCTAACAGTGTATATATGTTCAACTATTACAAAGTCTATCATATATATATATATATATGAATAAATTGATTAGGTCATAAATATAATTAGCATTCGATTTTATTTTAAAATAGGTTGCTAGAATTATAGTGCAACGTGGTAAATATGTGAATGTTTTTTTTATTGTAAATAATACAAACATATGATTTTAGGGAAGATGATTTGCTGTGGTTGGTGTTAGAGCAACTCCAATAGCACCCTAAACTCCCTCTCCACATCCAAAAAAACTGATTTTGGGATGTACAAAAAGCAGGAGTCCAAAGTGTAAAAAACAAAGAACGTCCTATTTTACCTCTCGCTCAAAACAGAGGCAAAACGCCTCAAATTTGTGCCCCTGCGCTGGTCAGTTAAAACCAGAGAGAAACTACTGCTTGGCCGCACTTGACCACAGTGTTATATAGCGTGGTTGATGAACTCTTCATTTGGATTGTTGAAAAACATTATGTCAACGTGATGAACTACCTTAGGTTATCAATTGGCAACCCGTACCTGCTTGCAGTTTATATTTAAACTAGAACATGGAGTCATGGAACATTTTGTATTTGTATTATAGTTGAGAGATGATGCGTTTCGATCATCGGTTCTGTGAACTGGCCCGACTTGGACCGAGAGAAACTGACTGGTTCTCTACCATAAGTAAACGTACAAGTGGTGTTAAGTCGTCCCTGCTAGTAAACGTACAAGTTGTGTTTAATGGTGTTCATTACTATAAGTTTAAAAAGGGTTGCTACTAGATCCGAACTCTCGTAGAAATCCACCAATCACTCTACTACTATAGCTAGTTGGGCTTATTATGTGCTCATCACTTGGATTGTCGTATTCGAAGGATGCAGAGTTGCATATATATTATTGTGAGCTATGAGTCCTCGCATACGCAAACCAATGAATGCATCGATCTATCGCAAGACTTTGGGGACGGGTTTGACAAAGGAAATAAAATAAACCTTGTTTTGTTTCGTCCATGCTCTTTCGATCGATAAGCAGTCTGGTGGAAAAAAAAAATGGCAGCATCCATCTATCAGTGCTAAGAAAAATATCCTCCTAATAAAAAAGTCTGTCTCTAGTATTTATCATTACCTTAGATATTATCAGTCAAAAAATTTTGTTATTTCAGCCCCTCCAGTTCCCTCAAAAAAATATTTTGTTACTTACACATTTATTTTGCACTAAAAAAATTATAGCAAAGCAAAACTAAAAAATATGTGTGTCCCAACAATATGGTAAAACTGGTTTTCCTAAATCGGGTGGTCCAGTTTTGAGAAAATTCATCAAATCAATAAAGGGTGTGTTTGGTTGATGGATGAGGCTTGCATCATATATTCTAGCTGAAGGGATAGATGTAGACAGAGTGGAACTATATTTCAAAAAGAAGGTGTTTGGTAAGCTTGCATAAGCGATGCCGAAAAACCTAAGATGTTGTTTGGTTGCCTACATGGGCGGATGCAACCTGTCTAACCTGTGAGGCTGACACATGGTCACATCATCCTCATCCTGTATCCACTCAGCCTGGCCCGACATTGAAGCTCGATCTGGGTGTATCCCGCCAGCGTGTATCCATTCATGCAATTGCTTCCGCTCATGCAGGCATACAGCTAACCAAACAGACTTCTCCCTCAGTTTTATACGGTTCCGTCTATGCAAGATGAGTGGAGCAGATCAACCAAACACACCCAAAGGAATTCCACAAGATGATCAAAATACATACGTGGAATACTCAGTTTGAAGTCTGGATGAGATAATTACAGCATCCAAAAGAATCCACCCTAGAAAATAAGTGACCCGATTGTGACAATCCAAGTTGAGTTTGGGTCAGTTTAAGTTGCAAATCTTGATGTATTTGAACTTTACCACGGGCATAGATATCTTGTCCTATAAACGTAAAAGTCTATGGCCGATTGAGTATCAACCAATACATTAAACATAGTTATCTTTTATTTTATTTTTTCATTTTTCTCTTTGCTCTAATCTCTTCCAACACCATGTGTTGTTTTTATCTCTCATCTCTCTGGCATGAGAAGGCACCCTAACTGGTTTGTCGATGCTAGGGAAACCCAAGATGTGCTTGGCCTGATAAGATCCCTCCTGGGTGAGTATTTGTCAGTCTATCACAACAAAACCAGGTGATCCAATTTTCACAGAGGTGCTGCAAGGAGCGCGTTTATGAGTGCATGTGGATGTGCTCATGGGCACATTTAGCATCAATGCACTTTTTGGTGACTGTTGTGGATGTTTCGACGATTCACTGAGTTGTTGTTACTGCAAAGAGATCGTCATCAAGGGTTTGCAATCTGCAAAGTGAGTTATGTATTCCCATTCTAATTATGTAGGTGCAATGAATCCCTATGGTAATATTGCTATACCTACTGGTAGTTATGCATATGCCTCCAAATTCTTATGATACTAGCAACTTGCAATATGTATCTGTTTACTCCCATGGATTGGCACTCCAACAAACATATATACCGATGAACAACATAATGAGTTGAGCCAATTCTTAGCCTAATTCTCCAACACTTATGCTTGAAGAATTAAAATATGAATTTAATGTTTGATTACAAGGAAATTGAAACTATGAGGGAATATATAGCAAGAACAAAGTGTTGCTATTGTTGATTCTGTATGATCAGTATTATTAACAAATGAAAGAATTTAAATTCAGATCCTAGATAGCTAGTATAGAGAAAAGTCGATAAATAGAAGATCCAAAAAAAGCAAATGCAGAAGTCGACATATATCTATATGGATTAATGGTACATCGCTATCAACCTTTACCGACTCCAATGGAGTCGCAGATCTGGTGCTGTGGTGTAGTGGTTTTTTAACGTTTCAAAAATAGGCCGATTTGTAATGTTGTTGGCCAAGATAGCAAAACTCTAATTTGGTTGTCTCAAACCTAATATAGTAAAAACAAAACTAGTAAAAATATCCAAAGCCTTTCAAAAATAGCATAAAGGCTACATCTAGTACTTGTATGCTTTAGGGACAACAAGAGGATTCTAGTGTTGTTCATGACAGACTAGAGTCAAGTTAGTTAGAATGGGAACATCCAATTTTAGAAACCGGGTTGCTCAATTTAACTAAAAAATTCCATACAGTGGCCAGGGCATCCAATGCAAAAATAAAAACCAAGCCAAATACGTGTTGAAGCCAAAAAAAAAATCTCAAGATTGGTGTCTAGAAAACAAATCAAGCCAACGGTTATGACAAGCATCAGCAGAAAAGGCTAAAGCATGATCTGGGGGGTGGGGGGTTCCGGCTAAGGATATAAAGAAAAAAGAAAACCAAATGTGCTAGTCGCCATACTAATTCCAAACAAGGCAAAACATCTTCAAAAAAACAATTTGGTGGTCAGAATCGGCAATGGAGTCATTCTCATACATCAGCATCGTTTCTTAGTTTGGATCACCTATGCATACACCATGGGGTCCTTATTTTAGCATGCCTTATTTTTTTTTATTTTTATCTATCATGGTTTTCTTATAATTCATGGATGTCGTCTCTTCCTAGATATCGTTGGTAGCACATCACCTACAAATATGTTTAGGTCAAATAAATTGGTCTATGGACAAAATGAAGCACAAGGTGACATCAAGCAAGCCTATCACGTAAAAAAGGGATGGGAATTTAAAGCAAAATTCAGATTTGGCATAAGACAATGAAAAGACGCCCTTTGAAGAAACATCATCTAGCTCTGTTGATGAAGTTCTCCCTGTTGATGGTTATGTTGTAGAAAACATAGCTGAACAATAGTCAAGTTCGGCTTTGAGGAAAGTTGCTTGAAAGCAGCCAGTTGTGCAGAAAGCGTGTCATCCGAATTTACCAAAAATTCTGGTAAAACTAAAATTTTGAAGTCAAAGAGTAAGTTGGCGAGAAAGAAACCAAGCTTTGAAGACATTTTGTCTATATATCAGCAGATAGCTATATGCAAGAACAAAGTAATCAGCTAGAAAATCAATATGGTCGTTCTTCATCACCAAAAGCACGAAAGGATCAGCGTCATTTGCAATCACCTCATTGGTCTTCATCGTATTCCGTGAATTGACCATGTTCCATGGACTACACATTTAGGCAATACATTTGGTTCTAATTCATGATTTTGGTGTAGTGTTTAGGTAACACATTTAGTCCGTCAATTCATGATTCTAGGTAACACACATTTAGTCCGTCAATTCATGATTTAGGTAACTATATACTGACATTTTGTAATACATTCACTATCTAGCAGAATCTAGATTTTTGCTATGAGAATAAAATCCAAACAGGAAGTCTATCTGTGTGAGCAGCTATACTCATAAATGAATGCCGGAGGCTGGAATACTTTTATATTTCTTTATCTCTGGAAATATGAAATCTCTCGTGCTTTTAATCGTTATTAGACGTTGTCTTCCCCCTTTTTTTCCCGTTACTCTGTTCAACATGTAAACGATCGATGACATAGCCAAGAATGTCATATACATTAATTGTAAAATGATTAGGCGGCCCACTTGTCTTTGGAGTAGGTAAGTAGGTATTAAGACTCATTACAATAAGTCTTCGTTATTACTATATAACGTGGATCGAAAATAATTCCTAGCAAACTCTCCACCCTGTACATATATCTCATCCGTCTTTCCCTCCCAAAGCGCAGCTGCAGTAGAGATACATCAAGCAATGGCACCCCCACGCACCTCTTTCTTTCATCTCCTCTTCTCTTGCTTTCTGCTAGCTGCAACCACGACCAGAAGATCAGACGCGGCCGGTGCGCCCCAGCTGCAAGCCATTGGCTGCTCCACCGTTGGCAACTACACCGCCGGAGACGCCTACGCCGCCAACCTAAACCAACTCCTCGTCGCGGTGCCGAGCGACACAGTTTCCAAGAATGGCGGCGGCGGCTTCTTCAACGGCACGGTTGGGCAGGGCGCAGCGACCGTCTACGGCCTTGCCATGTGCTCTGCTGACTTCTCACGCTCGGACTGCAGCGACTGCCTCACCGCGGCCAGCTCCAACGGCACCGGGCTGGTGAAACACTGCCCTGGCAGCTTAACAGCCTCCATCATGTTCGACCAGTGCATGCTTCGCTACTCCAACCTCAACTTCTTTGGTACCAACGAAACGGGTATGTCAGAAATTGCAATGTATTAACACTAATAATACTCCGCTATATGTCATATGACAACCTGTTTGATACTTTGATACCTTCAAACTATTAAAAAACTTGTTACCTGACGACCCTCAAAATCTAAATCTATATCTATGTCTATACCGGAGAACCGTGGGAGGGAAGATCGACCATACAATAATTAGTATAGTTATTATGGTAACCATTAAAAAACACGTTATTATAGAGACGGATAAAATAGTTTTTTCACATGTGGCTGAGAAAACTACCTCTATGCAAAGGTGCGTAGAAGTGCACCATTCCCTTTTTTTTAGAACGTGCTTAGCACGTGTTTCATTAAGTAGAAGATAGAAGTTTTACGAGGTAGAAGTGGACCATTCCCATAGGTCGCAATAATTCGAGTACTGCAACACATCTGAGGTTGTTTGAAAAAACTCAAAAAAAATGTTTTTCAATATGTTTGTAAATATTTTTAATGATATTTGGGCCAAAAATTCTCAAATGAAAATGTTATCTATGGGACTGTTTGGATCGCTTCTTCTAAACTTTAGAGCTCTAAAAACTTTAGGCTCAGTTTTTGAGATCTAAAACTCTAATGTGAGGTGGTCTAAAGTTTAGATGAGTGGATTCAAACAGGTCTGGATCTCCATGAGTATTACAGTCTTGATATAGAGCATATTTACATCCAGGGTCATTTACATCCTAAGAGCTCCGAGGCTGAAGTATTAGCCAGTAGACACGCGACGCAATTGGCTAGTTTGAGCATCTTTCGGTTGTACTGCCTAAAACAACCTACCTACTTTCTTGAGTAAAGGCTCCTACTGTGTCTCGTGTTTTTTGGACACTGCTATCGTTTCTAGCAGTATTATATTACATAAATCAGAACCCCTACTTTCCTGTGCATATACATTGACATGTGGACCTACCTGTCAGCATGTTTTTTTCTCTCCCTTATCCGCACGTACCCGATGCCCAATCAACCAAGGGGAGGTGATCTGAGGAAAGGGAGCCGGCATGGAGATGAGATTGGGGCGAGATGAGGGTGATCAGTTGGGTAAAGGAGCTGGCGAGGGAGGGGAGTTTAGCAGGGAGGCGAGCTCGGCTTGGGAGGATGCTCAGCGAGGAAGGCAATCGGCCAAGGAGGGGAGCTCGATCGGAGGGGAGGAGAGCCTCAGTGGGGACGTGACCCCGGCGGAAAGTCGTTGTTGGCGAGGCCGAGCCCTTCCTCTCATTTCCTGGTGTCGGTGAGTTCGACCTCGGCAAGAAAACGCCGATGGAGTACGAGAGGCGAACCGCTGGAGGGAAGGGTAGGGATTGTAGCGCCAGGGGAGGGATGGAAGACGTGCCCTAGTCGGGCATAAAGCTAATAGTGCTCCTCGCAAAAAAAAAAAACTAATAGTGCTCTCCTCTTTTCTGAGCGCCGATGAGCTTGAAAAGTGCTTAAATCTGTTGAGGATGACGAAGCCGGGGTCGAATGGTTGGACATCTTTTCTTTTTTGTCCGCTTAGCAAATACTCCAGAACTAGGTCTGGGCATTCATATTACTGAACCGATCGGTTCGGTACTTTGGTTCCCATAAAAATTCGGTTCCTTGGAAAACAAGTACCGATCGCTTCCTTGTAAAAATCGGTACTGAGAACATTCGGTTTCGATACTTTTGGTTCCATTTCGGTATTTACCAAAAAAAATTATCGAACTGATCACAGAGACATGTAATCTTTATCTCTACCACCCTCTAGCACAAATATTTTTTTTCATCCAACCCAATAATTCTAAAGTGTCTTGGCCTCGGCCTCGGCCATGAGTTCCGGTCTCCTATTCTCTTTCGGGCATCGGTCCACGTTCGGTTCTGAAAGTGCCCCTGTTGGCTTCTTTCGTCTGCTAAAGCGCTACGCGTCCATTTTGCATTACGGCTTCTAAAAAGAAATTTGTGTAGTCCTCTTCATCAGTCGATTTCAGCTCAGTTCGAATCCTTTTCTATTGCACAAGTTAGATCCTCACTTTTTTCCTTCATATATGAACGGTAAAATACATGAACTCTCGTTAACATAGTTCTCCATCTTTTTTTTTCATCCACCTCTTCCTAACTACCTTGCTAGTAGAGAGCTTTGTATGTGAGCTAGACTCATGACTCAAACTCATATGAGTTAGTACATCTTGCGTCTAGCGATGATAAATACAGAGTTGATTCCAATACGTATTGGATCTCACCCTACGTGTCTAGCACGAGAGGGTCGTGCCGTGCCGGCACGGCCCAAGTCCCACCTCCGATCAATATCCTATGGCAGTTCTAGATGACGGTAGGATACTCGTGTTGGTGGACAGGACATCTGCACTGAGAGCATACGATCCCGAGACATGTACATGGACTGGTTTGGCCACGCTGACAGGAGATTGTGTTGTTGGCATGCACCATGGAAGCCTTCTGTGTTCAAACCTTTGGGTGGCCCAACCTTGAGCTTCTTTGAGGATATTTAATAGAGAATTTTCATAATATTATCAATATTAGTTTATATTATTGTTGTCACTGACATCATTAAATAAATTATAAAACAAAAATCTATCAATACACATATTTTTGGATAGCTTCTTTTCTTCGGTTGCAACGCACGGGCAAGTTTGCTAGCATGTTCAAAAACCAATTTTGACATGATTTCATAGAAAATAATAGTGCCAAATACATACATATAAATAAAAGCCAACAAGACTATAAGAGTAGAGTACCACAAATACATAATATAATAGTCTACAATAGTACAATCGGTAATATAACAACACTCCCACTTAGCACATTTCACATAGTTCGGTAAATTCGGTATATTTAGTTTACCGAGGTAAAGAAATTCAGTTCCCAGGACTGAGGAACCAAACAGGATACAAAATTTTGGTTTCGGTATTTTTTGGTTTAGTTCTTGGTTTTGTGGTTCAGTGTTCGGTTTTTGGTATTTTATGCCCAGGCCTATACTCCATGGCTCAACCTTGGATACACGCACACACACGGATGTATAGATGAGCATTCAGGCCGCCCAGCATAGCATGGCCCGATCGAGCCAAGCCAGGCAGGGCACGGCGTGTCGCCAGGCCATGCCAAGTTGGGCTTCATGCCTGGCCGATGGCCCAAGCACGGCACTACGTGCCGTTTTCCGTGCCGAGCCGGCCCGAAAAGCCTAGCCAAAATGATGTGTCGGGCCAGCCTGAAGCCCACCCAATGCCAGCAGAGAGCCAGAGAGTGAGGGAGTCGGCGGGGGAGGAAGGGAATGTAGACGGCAGGGGACGAACGGAGCGTTGTTGCAGCTCCCATGGCCGCCCCACGGTCGCCCCCGAGGTAGATCCGGCCACAGGCGGTGCCCGCGCAACCGCTCGCGGTAGGAGAAGGAGGCAGGGGCAGCCACGGGATCTACTGGCGGCAGCTCCTGGTGCTCTCGCCCTTGAGGTGGATCTCGTCGTAGGCGGTGGCCGTGCACCGGTGCGCGATAGGAGAAGGACGAAGGGGCAGCTGCAGGAGCGAGTGGCCATGGTTGTCGATGCTCTCGCCCTCGAGGTGGATCTAGCCACAGGTGGCGGCGGCGGCGCACCCGCACGCGGTAGGAGGCAGGGGCAGCCATTGGAGGCGGTGGCGGCCGCCGGTGTGCTCGTCCGCCGAACGGATCCGGTCATAGGCGGCGGATGGGGACGAGGACGGTGGGTGTCACCGCACCACAGCTGCTGTGGTGGAGGAGTCGAGGGCGCCTGAGTGCTGTGGGACGGGGAGGTGGACCCCTGGATGGGGACGGGAAAGGGAGAAATGGCGTTGACTGGGTGCCTAGGTGCTAGGCTGTTGGCCTTCCTCATCGGGCCTTCATCGTGCCTTTGGCCACCTGGTGTGCTAAGCGGCCCAGGCATGGCCATGTGCATCCGGCCATGCCAACCCAGGCCCGCACAAGACCGGGCCATGCCGTGGTTCAGGCCAGGCCATCGTGCCTGGGCTGCATGATCATCTATACACGGATGATAGGTTTAAGGTGCACTACTTGAAACAAGAATTTCCCTGTTGGTGCGAAGTCGACAGAAAAATGCGAAATACCAACATTGAAATTAGGAAATTATTTTTTTTGTCGGTTTACCGACACAAAAAAACAACAGGAATAAAGCGACAGAAAACAGATTTTTTTCCTCAGTTGTTGAATTTTCCTGTCAGTGCAGTAGTTTCCTTGTCGGTACAAGGTTGACGGAAAAATTTGAGGACGTCGACATAAATATTCGGTCACATCAGGTTCAGATTTCCAGCTCTGTCGTGGTAACCCAACATGAAAATTTGCTGCCACCATCGGAACAACACATGCCAACAAGAAAAATAGGATATACAAAACAATTTCAGTTTTAATTTAAATCAATTTTACAGTAGCGTTATTCTTATATATATATATATATATATATATATATATATATATATATATATATATATATATATATATATATATAATAATTGGCACAAACCATCAACATTATATACAGGATTTGTACATATATTCTCTAACTATTTGACATCATATAAGTCTCTCTGTTATCTCGTACTACCCTAGCAAACAATCTAGCGGCTTAATTCCATGAGCATAAATATTTAGCCTATCTTTCGGTATCCATCTCTGAAGTCTTATTATTTCCTTCCAAAATTTTGGGATGTAACTTAACAGTAAAATAGCATCACAGGACGGTGGAAAGTGCAGATTATGTCAAAGGAACTTCTAGACCCCTTCTAGCTTAAGCATATAGACTACAAGAATTAAGGACCACAATCATTTCCAGTATTCCTATTTGAATGACACCTAATAAAAGGAACTGATTTTGAAGCAAATCTGTGTAGCTCCAGATCCTAGAATGAAACTTTTGTACTCTTTCTCAACTCTGGCAACCTTGCTAACATATTTTAATTCACGCCTACAATATCATAGGTTGCAGATTTTTTATCTATAATGGTTGTTGTACTTAGTATCATTCAGAGTCAATGTAATTAGTTAAAGATTCAACTATATCTGCAACGAACAAGCTATTCATAGATATATAATAGGCAATTAAAAGGATAGAGAGAGTTAACAGGGTTACAGAGCACACACCTTGATGCTGATCTAAAGCTTGGTGACGCAACTGCAATTGTGGAGGCGCCACCGTGGTGGTGACCATGGCTGTCGTGCCGGAGATAGAGGAGCTCGCCGCGTTGGTTTAGAGACGAGGAGATGCCTTGAAGTCCCTGGCACCGTGTTGAATGAGGTAGAGACGAGGAGAGCAGTCAGATCCGCTGCTGCTGCTGGGGCACGGCGTTGCCTGGGTGCTGCACCGCTGCCTCGAGGCGCATCGTTGCCTAGGTGCTGCACCGCTACCTTGAGGGCTGCCGTTGCTTGGGGTGCCGCCACCAATTTGGGGCCGCACCGACGCCTAGAGGCCGCGCCGCCGCTTGGGATTGTGCCATCACCAGGGAGGCGGGCTAAGATGGGGGGATGGAGCGGAGGGTGCGGCGGCTGAGATGGGGGAGGCTGCCGGGTCTAGGGTTAGGGCTCACCAGTTTTATATGTCTGCGCGCACAAGCCGCTTGCTCTTGGGCCTGGTTAAAAGGCCGCCGCAACCTAGGCCCACATTAGCTGCGTGTTAAGTCGCAGAAACTCATTTTTCTATCGGGACCACAAATACACGCAGGGAAAATAAGATTTTTGTTCTGTGGGCAACTAAAAAACCGATAGAAAAACATATTTTTTCTGTCAGTTTTTTATTTTCTTGTCAGTTTATAGGTACCGACAGAATAATCAATAATTTTCCTGTCGGGTCAAGACAAACCGACAGGGGAATCTTAGTTTCCAATACTGGTGGGGCGAGTATTAGGTCGGACATAAAAGAAAAGATCTTTTATTTTTTTTGTTTATAGAGAGAGACACCCACACACAACAGGCAGGAACATCTATCATATCTATACTTGTGTGTGTGTGTGTATATATATATATATATATATATATATATATACACACACACACACACACACACACAACTGAGAAACATATATACTATAAAAATGGTTGCAGGTATCGTCTTCACGTCCACGTTGCTTGGTGCACGTAGCTGGGTTTTAAACGAAGACAACTTGAAGCAAGGCTTAGCGTATCTGAGCGCGCAGGCGGCGTTGTCGCCGGAGCGGTTCGCCGCGAGCGCAACGTATCCATACGCTCTGGTGCAATGCACGTGGGACCTCCCGCCGGACAAGTGCAAGGAGTGCATCGACACCATATCGGCCAACGCAACGAGCCAGTTCGATGTCGGGATCCACGGGGAGTGCAAGAGTTACAGCTGCCGTGTCAGGTACAGCAACGCCAGCTTCACCGTGGTGCCGCTCGTTGCTGCGACGGCAAATCAGTCCATAGATCACCCAGCTGGTGGGTACCTATTTCATCCTCGTCTCCATCTATCATCAATATAGTAATATAAGTATACGCCGTACGGATCATGCATAGGAGAATGGCATGTTTCGATCTATTTTTCGGGCATCTTAACTTTATAAGCAAAAATGTACCGATAGATGATACTGCTATAGAAACCCCGGCCCGTTTTGTAATAGTCAATTTTCCTATCCTTCCATTGATAAAGTGCACACAACAGAATTAATCAAGAGTAGTCTTTCCCATAGAGAGCATTTTCTTTTCGGCTCTTCCCAACTAGACAACACTTTCTCAATTCCTTTCCAATATTTCTAATTAAGTTTTCTATATAGTTCATTATATTGGAAAACCAAATAATTGTGAATATTGAAGTTCACATTCTTCAGCTTGTCAAATATAGAAGATTTCACTCATGTAAAAGTTTATTTTCGTTCAAACAGATTGTATTACCCAAACACACATAATAATAACCTCATATATATTCATTGATTAGTCATGAGTATCATGCTCTGAAAAACGAACCATGTCATCCACAAAATAGCAAAATGGATAAGCCATCGTCTACCATGTGTGGAACAACCCCCGGCCCTAGCCTCTCCATTTTCTTTGTCCCTATAAATTATAACCGTGAATATGTCCACTACGATATTAAAACAAAAATCATGGACAGTGGATATCCTTATCTTAGGTTATTTTTTGTAAGGAAATAAGGGTTGGCCAATAATTAGTTTTATTTCTACATTTACATCCCTGAACAAAAAAAGTCTAGACCAAGCTACATCAGGTTTGTGAAAATCCTTTCATTCTTAATGTTTGTTTGAGAAAATCTCATTTAATTTTATCATAAGCATTCTCAAAGTCAATTTAAAAAAACCAAGACCTCATGTTTTTATTGTGGGTCTCATGTATTGTTTCATTTAAAATGGTAGCACCACCTTCCATAATATTTCTACCACGAAGCTTCCTTAAGGAAAGCTATCTATGAGGGTCTTATTATTTTCAATGCAACTAAAGTAATTTGGTTAGTAGCTACTTATATGTATACCTACATCTTACAAACAAATTCGCTTCACTAGCTATCTTTAGGTGGCAAAAATGATGGTTCCGAAATTCAGACTATATGGAGGGAGACTTTATAGAAGTCTTCACATAGAACCAATATGTTCCCTTTGATTGCATACATTCCGATAAACCTGATGAAGTTTAGCCTGAAATCCATCTAGACCCAGGACTGAGTTATGGTTCATTTGAAAAATGGCCCTTTCACTTCAGACTCGAAAAAACTTTGCACTAGGTTTTCGTTTTCCACAACATAAACCTAGGTAAGGCTGGATAACGAGCCGAGCTGGCTCGGCTCGGCTCGGCTCGTTCTGGCTCGTTAGGATAACGGGCTAGCTCGGCTCGGCTCGTTATCTTAACGAGCCAGAAAGCCAGCTCGGCTCGGCTCATTATGAGCTCGAGCTGGCTCGTTAGGCTCGCGAGTCAGGTATAAAAAATACATAAAAAATAATATTTGCATTTATCTAAAGCTTAAAAATATTAATAATATAAAAATAATATATTCAATAACCTTAAATGGAATAAAATATTCATATGAGCTAACATATCATCCATTTGTGAAGTGCAAGACATGAAGTAATACAAAACTAATATAAGTTATGATGACTTTTCCCCTAAAACTACGGCTCGTTTGGCTCGCGAGCGGCTCACGAGCCAGCTCGAGTTGGCTCGTTATAGCTAACGAGCTAAAATCTTGGCTCGGCTCGGCTCTTTATGATAACGAACCGAGCCGAGCTGAGCCGAGCCAGCTACGAGCCGAGCGAGCTAACGAGCTTCGAGTTTTTCGTCCAGCCTTAAACCTAGGGGGTGTCCCTAGGTTTTCGTTTTTCACTATGTATATACTTGGCCATTGAATCCATAGAGCTAACAGTTAGATGCTTATAATTAGCTTCTTGTATCCAAGTAGGTCTAGCTAATTGTTAGCTGAATATTTCACTAACAACTATTTCACTAGCTAGACAAACTAGCTAATATTAGTTATGAAAGATAGTAGGCATAACTGTTTTTCTCGGGTGTCCTAGGATACAAGGCGCTTCCTCGGCTTGCATGCAGAATTTACTGCTGCTGGTTGTTGAACTTCTAGTACTACTCCCATCCTGGGCGTCCCCAACAGTTGGTATAAAACGTTGGCTGACGTGGAGGCTGAAACAGTTAGAAAAGAAAAAAATAGACATCATAACACAGCTACAAGGATGTCAGTGACTCAGAAGATTTTGAGAGGCGTGCGAGCTAGTCTCTTGTGGATGCGCTAGCGTGGGATTTTTTCTTATTCTCCCTCCATTTGATTGGGCGGCTGTTGTTCCGAAGGACACCCTTAAAGCAGGTATAATAATACACTTCATCTTGGCTTATAGCCAAGCCACCTCAGCAGATGCGTAGGTGGATTAGAGAGAAACATGAAAAAACAACCAGCTTGTCGCAAGGCAGAACGCCGAGCGCTAGCACGCTTCCTATGATCTGCTGTCCTGCCAACCCCTTTTAAATTAGCGTTACAGTGGGTTCGTGAGACAAAGGTGGGAGAGAGAGAATGAACGGGTCCCACATATAACAAAATAACTATATTTTAATCTAGGCCTTGTTCACTTCCCATCCTAACTCAAAATATTTCCTCTTCCACCCATCACATCAAATCTTTCGACGCATGCATGGAGCATTAAATGTAGGTAAAAAAGATAACTAATTGCATAGTTTGTCTGTAAATGTCGGAACGAATCTTTTCGCGAAGTGAACACACCCCTAGTGAAGAGACTAGATTACTAGTATATGTCTTGGCTGTTATATGGACCTACTGCTGACTTGGCTTGGGGCCTGTTTAGATGCCCAAATTCGGACATGAACAGTGCCCCAGGGTATTGTAGCAATTTTGTTTTTATTTGATAATAATTGTCCAAACATTGATTAATTAGGCTCAAAATGTTCGTCTCGCAAAGTACAACAAAACTATGCAATTAGTTTTTAATTTCATCTACATTTACTACTCTATGCATGTGCCGACATTTTGATGTGACGGGAAATCTTTTTTTGCATAGTGAAATTTGGGAGAAAATTTGGGATCTAAACATGGCCTTGGCTTATAGCCAAGCTTATTAATCCTGCTCACGTCAGTTAAGAGTAGCTAGGGAGAAATTTTCAATGTGCATCCATGCGCGCGGGCCAAGCCATTTGATTAACGGCGACGTTTCCCGCAGTTATATTTGGGAGGTGGAAGTGAATGGGCAGCATTTATTTAGAGACAGGAACCGAAGAGACTCATGCCATAATTAAGGTGTTTCTAGGCCTTAGCGTTTTTTGAGTCACGCCTACTATCCTGAGACGGAGGGAGTGTTAGCTGCTAAGGTCAGTCTCAATAAAAGTTTCATGAGAGTTTCATACACGTTAAATAAGCTAATGTGACATAGTTTGGATGAAGGGAGAGACGAAAATAGTTTCATGAGGATGAAACTTATTTACACGGTTTTCAATACTAGATAGTCTTGAAAACAGAGCCATGAAACTCCTATTGAAACTGGCCTAATGGATCAAATAGGGCCTTAACAAGAATAAACTCTTTTGTTGTGTATGTTATTGTATGCATGCTTAATTTGCATTTCATTTGTGCATGCATTGCGTGCTAACACTTTTGTAAGTTTGGGTAACAGGTTCTCCTAGTTCTGCTGATAGAAGCTCTAATAGTAGTAGAGCTATAGTTGCTGGAGCTGTAACCGTCGCGGTAATTGTTGTGGGGGCCACTATGATAGTCGTTCTCTTTTGTGTTATACGGAAACATCGTCCCTTCAGCTATAGACGTGTCAAAAAAGAGAAGTACACCACGGATGAAACTGATGTTGCCCAGCAACAGCAAGGGGCTGAAGGTACGTAGTGTGCTCCTTTTTGTGAATTCATGCCAAAAAAAAGGTGATATATATACTTACACAAGATATACTGAATAATTATTTTTGACGAATTTAATTACAGTGAGATTAGTAAGGAAGTTTTCATATGATCAATTGTCTTCTGCAACTGGTAAATTCTCGGATGATAATAAACTGGGAAGTGGTTCATTTGGTGATGTCTATAAAGGTTCGCTACCTGGATTGGGTTATTTGGCCGTGAAGAGGATTGTTCGTGTCAATGACAGAGCTATACGTGACTACAACAATGAAATTAATACTGCGAGCCAGCTGGATCATCCGAATGTGCTTTGTTTCATGGGTTCGTGTAATGAAAATAATCGGCAACTCCTCCTTGTCTACGAACTAATGCAAAACCGCAGCCTTGACTACCATCTGCATGGAACACCTAATATAAAACTAGATTGGAATAAAAGGTATGTACCTTTCTCTAGATTAATTTAATTTTCAACACAACGTACGTGTAAGAAAAGTTCGACGCTGACATCGCTACATATATGAAATGTATACTAAAAAAAACAGATGTTTTGACAAGCGCGCACAAAATTACATATATACATAGCAAAGTGCATTGCAATGTCACTGCCCCCTCTTCCCTCATATGCAAGTACTGATAGCAATTAATTGTTACACTCCTCTATCCTTCCAAAATGTAATGAGTTATAGTTGTATTCTATAGGTCATACTTACCTAATTCTAGCCAAGTTTATAGAAAAAATTGTGCCAACTTGTACAATATCAAATTAGCCATAAAATAAGCATTGATACTGCATTTCTTTGGTACCATATATGTTATTATGTTTTTCCTATATATAATGTAGTAGGTCGTAGGCCATCAAAATTTTAAAAGTTTGACCTAGAATAATACCAACTAAAACACCTTACATTTTTAGAATGGAGGGAATGATATATAGGAAAGTTTCTACTTGTCTGTTTAGTCAGATTTCGGGGCGACGTTGACACGGTGACCGCGCGGGGACGAACTGCGGCTTAAAGAAGTTAATATATACGACCTCCTTGCATTGTGTGTGTGTGTGTGTGTGTATATATATATATATATATATATATATATATATATATATATATATATATATATATATATATATATATATATATATATATATATAAAATAAGTTATTTTGTAGCCACCTCTATTTACAATAATTTTATATACTAATTTACGACAATGTCAGTATACATTTATGATAGTTGAATTACTATAACACATGGGGATATTTACCATAATGTTATAATAAATCACATAGTAAGGATTTACTATAATCTCGTAAATTAGCATAGCAATTATCGTAACTCAACTATTACCCTACAACTGGCTACAAAATAATTTATTCTGTAGCCACTTTTAGTTACGATAATTGCTATGCTAATTTATGAGATTATAGTAACTCATTACTATGTGATTTACTATAACATTATGGTAAATATTCTCATGTGTTATAGTAATTCAACTATCGTAAATATGTATTGACATTATCGTAAATTAGTATATAAAATAATCATAAATGAAGGTGACTACAGAATAACTTATTCTGTAGCTAGCTATAGAGTATACTCTCCCTAATTCGGCCGGGTGTGTCTATATCTCACTAATTCGCTCGGGTGCAAAATTTAAAGTACTATATATGCACTATGCATCGGAGTAGTATGCGCAGTAGTAGGGATGACTAGCTACTTGGTCCTTTTAATTTATGCACTATTATGTTTTTTTTATAAAACAGAAGGGGTTGCTCCCTACTGGACTTTTATTGAAAATGCTTGAAAACTTACAAATTACAGGTACAAGATAGCAGTAGACATTGCCAAAGCACTTGTGTACATGCATGGCAAATCTATAGTGCACAGGGACATCAAACCGAGCAATGTTATGCTAGATGACCAATATAATGCCAAAGTTGGAGATTTTGGTCTGGTGAGGGAACTGGACCCTAACAAAACCTCACAGTCGATGACCATCTTCGGGTGTTTGAGTTACATGGACCCAGAGTACAAGAGGACTGGAAAGGCAAGCAAAGCATCAGACATGTACAGCTTCGGAGTGACGCTGCTCGAGATTGCGTCCGGTGAAGACCCCACCAATGAAGCTAGTGCTAGTACAGCTGCTGCATGCAGCCTCAGCCTCACTGAGAAGGTGCGAGCCGTGTTGAGAGGCGGCACCAGCCAGATGGTTGACATCATGGATCAGAAATTCAAGGGTGACTTGATAGATAAGGAACAGATGGAACAGATCGAACGTGTTTTCCGGGTTGGGCTCCTGTGTATGGAGTTTGATCATCACGACCGACCAAGCAGCAACCATGCCCTAAAATACTTAAAAGGCGAGACAACTATACCTCGTGAGCTGCTTCATCCAAACACACCGCCGAATGCGAATGGCTCACGACCCGTTACCATCCTGCAGGACACGACAGGTATATATATACATAATTGTGTATATTTGTATTTGTATTATATGTATAACCGGTGACTCAAACCAATCACATTAATTCTCAGTACGCACATTTCTTCCGCGGGAGTTCACACATGAAGAGTTGGCTAGTGCGACTGATAAGTTTTCGCAAATACTCGGTAAGGGTTCATATGGTACAGTTTATAAAGGTAAACTACAGGATAAGTCGGGTACCTGGTGGGATGTGGCTGTCAAAAAATCACTGACAATAAATGCACAAGTGACAAACAATTACCGTAGGGAGATTGAAATTATTAGCCAATTAAGGCATTGCAATCTTTTGCGTCTGATGGGCTGGTGCCATGAAGGTGGTGACCTTATACATGTCTATGAACTGATGGAAAATGGCTGCCTCAGTGATATTACAAGCCGCGAACAGCTTGATTGGACCAAAAGGTACGTACCAGCAAGGCTATTGTAAAATGCTCTCTCTGTATTATATTATATATATAAATATAAATCATGCTAGTTGCTTAAAAAAAGTATCCACATCTTAGGTTGACACTCCAGTATTTAATGTAACTTCTATTTAGAATCACCCTTTTTATTTTTTTTTCATGCATGTTGTCATGAAGCATTGATACAGTTCAAAATAAACAATCAATGTCATCGATATGTGATTCGATAAGGGAATAATTTTCATATAATTGCTAACGTATGGAAATATATTATTGTATGTTATGTCTGCCTAGCTAGTGGCACATATCATATATGTTTACTTTAGAGTTGTTTTTTCAAATTTTGATAATATTATTTTTTTTGAGAACGTGCATAGCACGTATTTCATTAAGAAGAAGTTACAAGGTTTACACATCCGTCATCGCATCACGGCGAGGTGCCCTAAGTGATGGGGTTAAACACAAACACAAGGCACCACTAGGCGGTGGAACACACGTGATTACTGTTGTAACTAACTACTCCCTCCATAATCTTTTGTAGGGCGTATGGGCCATTCTTAGTTTTGATTTATTGTAGGGCGTGAGTAGGCATGCATAGGTATTGTCTTTGTGCAGTCTAAACGGCGTCGAACCCAATTGCTTGGAGCATTTACTACTCGGCCCTGTAATCGCCGTGATTACTGCATACTCCTACTGCATGCATGCATGCGAACGGAACCGGAGCAACTGATCGGAGCAAGACTAATAATATAGTCGGCTGCTGACCGTAAAGTTTCTTTTCATCTTTCTCTTTAGCCCACTCATATAAGTAGTTAGCTCATCACTATTAATATATGGCCCACTTATCTCTCTCGCAAACTTTCTTGATTCTTGTGCTTAGGCCGGCTGTAAGCTTGCAGCCCGCTTCTGCTCTCTCTGCTCTCCTCTCCTCTACCTCACCATTTAGCCGGCTTATAGCCTGCTATTATACTTGCTCTTAGCGGCAACAACGTGGCCGAGGCCAGCACTAAGTTTGGTGCCTTATTTACACAGCCACCTACCTCCCATAGCCTTTCTTGGTAGGCAATGTATCAGGTGGAAACCAGATCACTTGTGCAAACTTGAAAACTTTGAATCAAGATCACAGGATATTAATCCAAGGGGCGTAGGAGGATTGGGTAATTTTGCGCTTAACCGCCCGCTTCTAATCACACTTTTGCAAATCCCCCCTCCCACTCTCCCGTGTGCCCCTTGGATCAACATCGTGTGATCCAAATTAAAAGTTTCCAAGTTTACACAGGTGGTCCGGTTTCCACTTGATATGTTGCTTTCTTGGTATCTGCAAAACTGTTTCATACGCCCTACAAAAGATTACGGAGGGAGTAAGAAACTAAAAGTGCGATCGAAGAGCTTGTAACGGTGAGCAAACCCGTGCTCAATGCAAGACACCTGCGGTGCCGCCCGCCTCCTGCGAGCACCAGCCATGGGGAAGAGTTGTTGCATGGTTGCGCGTTTGGAGGAGGACAACGGCTCAACGAAAGTGTCATGGAACCAATCCGTGATGGATTACAAGCAGAGCACTGATACATGTTCCTTGACTATGATGTCCTAACGACGCCACGCCGCGCACGGCTGTTCAACCCGCGAGCATTCCAAACAAGAACATTGTTTGTATTCATTGGTAAACTGTCAGTGCGACAAGGAGCGCATGAACGCTCAAGACGCCCAAGGCGTCGACCGACCCCCTACGCGCCATGGCCTTGGGGAAGAGCTCACGCATGGTTGTGAACTTGGATGCAGACAGCGGCTCGGCAAACGTCTCATGGAATCATGCCACAATGGACGCATCAGGCGTGGTCAACAAAGACCGAGACACAGTCACTGAAGCAGGGCGCCTTTTCTTGAGCATGACTTGCTTGGCCTGGTGCTCCGGCTTGGGGTCGTGGTACACCGATTTGGCATCAAGTTTTCCACTGAGTCGAGGCACCAAGTTTTCCTCACATAGGTGCGAAACGCGAAGGCGTGGAAGCGACTGGATCAGCGATTGTATGATCGAGATCTTGGGCCTGCAATGAAGTCCGATATAGTCATGGTATGAATTTTAGGCAATCCAGCAACAACAAGGGTCGTAGTGGTTGGACTAGGCCCCATCCCCTGGGCTAGGAAGGCCTGTTGGACCGGGCTGCTCGGCAAGCATTGAGGAAGGCCCACATCATCCATAGGAGGCGAGCCCACTTCCGCTGAAAGAGGCCCAAGTTGAGTCGGTGCATCACCAGGCTCCTCCTCTGTTTCCTAGGTGGCCGGGGGGCAGACAGGCGTCGTGTTAGATGACGGCCCCAGAATGCCAGCACTCCCGGGTAGCGACAGTGTAGTTCTCCCCCGATCAATGGGCGGGATGGTATGGTGAGCCATGGCATAAGGTCATGGTCCACAACCACCAGCTTAGCTGCCTAGGACGCCTGTGGATGGCAACTTTGCAACGCCATTTCTAGCTCCGAGATGAAAAGAGGCACCAAACTCGGCGGCGAGTTGCAAGCGTCCATCGCATCGACAAAGCTTAGCATTGGATCCATACTTGATAGCGCGATCTCTGGCTGTGACTGGGTTTGAAATTCGAACCCTTGGATTGATTTAGGCTCCTAAAAGGAGGAAGGCAACACCAGCTCGGATGCCAGCAACTGACATCATGTCCGCCTCAGCAGTCATGGCCCAGAGGACCAAGGACCAACCCTAGGGAGAAACGGGCAAGGAATCTCCCCCACGATGACACATGGTGCTTGGTTGAACGTTGGACCCCACTCGGGCCCCAGCTATGGGTCAGGTGCATCGCCGGAGTCCTAGCCGGCGCCGGCGCCGCCGAAATGTTGCGTCCACGGCCACGGCCCGAACGTACCACGGCTTCCCCGGTCAAGCCAATCCGGATCATTGCTGTCATCAGTATCCCCCTGTGAGTCATCATTGTCGAATGGCGGCGGCGAAGTCTAATCCTGCAACTCGACGACACTGATGCACACCAGATACCTCAGCGACGGTAGCTCCGAGTGGATGATCTCATGCTCCCAGAGGTAAGGGGGAATCGACCATGAACGGGAGCTCAGGCTTAGGCACGACAATGATCTTCTGTTGCGGAATGAATCTTGGGTGGATGCACCAACCCATGACAAAGAACTCACGAAGGTCCTCCCTAGTCATCATTTGCGGCGCCTAGACAATGCTGGCACAGGAGCTCCCGAGGATGTGCTCCGCCGTGTCGATGTTCCACAGGTGCACGGGAATCCCCCTGAGCCCAAGGAGAACCTTGTAGTGCAATGGCTTGGCGGCGGCCATGGACTGGCGGCGCCACCTCTTCCAGATGAGGAAGAATGGTGTCTGAGTGGTACCAGAGCATGTAGAACATCCTCAAGGTCAGCCCTTTCGTTGAAGCGGATGAGGAAGTCCTCCGGCGCGTACCGACTTACGGTGAAAGCATCCACCGGCATGTGATAGAAGGACTTGAGGAAGTCACAGACGTCTGCCGGAGCGACTAGGGGGCGACTACCACCAACCATGGCCACGAGGGACTGAGAAGACAGGGCCTCTTCAATGGCGTTGGTCTCTGCCATGCGCGGGATGACGACGATCTCTAAGAGTGGTGAAAGGTCCTAATATGGCTAGAGGGGGTGAATAACCTATTAAAAATTCTACAAACTCACTAAAGCAAAAGGTTAGTATAATAAATGGCGAAATGCAATTTCGCTCTAACTCTACAAGGGTTGCAAGCCACTTATCCAAAAATTCTAGTCACTATGATCACTATAACAACCAATGGCTAAGTCACTACAAGCTCTCAAAAGCTAGCTACACTAAAGAGCTCAACTAGGTGAAAAACTACACTAGCAAAGAAAATACAAGCTCTCAAAACTAGTTACACTAAAGAGCTTGTTACAACTAGTTTGCGGAAATATAAATGAGAGGTATGTGATCTTTATACCGCCGTATCGAGGTGTGAACCAATCACAATATTATAAAGACCAATCATCGGGAGAAATCCAAAGAATCAATCACAATGGAGACACACGATTTTTCTTCCGAGATTCACGTGCTTGTTAGCACACTACGTCCCCGTTGTGTCGACCAACACTTGGTAGTTCAGCGGCTAATAGGTGTAGCACGAACCTCGTCCAACTGGTGGACACTGCAAGAACCTATCCACAAGTGAGGTAACTCAATGACACGAGTAATTTACTAGAGTTGCCTTTGACGCTCTGCCAGGGAAGGCACAACACCCCTCACAAATCACCAGGAGGTGACCAAGAACAAGCACCACTGTTACCACAACTCCTCCACTGCTTCTAAGCCGTCTAGGTGGCAGCAACCACCAAAAGAAACAAGAATCCCACAACCAATGATCACCCAAGTGCCACTAAGACGCAAACTCATAAGCACAGTACACTTGGATCACTCAATCTCACTTTGAATTAGCAACCAAGCAAGGGAGATGAGTGGGAAGGAGTATGCTCAGCTCACAAGGATGTCAAGATGTTCAAAAGACCAAGAGGGTCCCTTAGAGCCGGCCACCACGTATTTATAAGACCCTCAAACAAATAGAGCCGTTGGCTCTCGTCTCTCACAGATTTCTGGGTGACCGGACGTGCCGGTCGATATGACCAGACGTAGCCCTAGCGTTCGGTCGTTGGCTGCTAGCCGCACCGATGGTCGCCACGTGTTCCGTTTTAAATATCGTTCGTTGATTTCCAACGATCACGAAGTTAGTCAGCACATTGTCAACACTGTGACCGGACGCACCGCTGCTGATGATTAGACACAGATCAACGTGGCATCCGGTCATTTCTAGAGAGGTATTTTCATGCTCTAACAGTGACCGGACGCATCCGCTGGTGGGTGATCGGACGCACCTCAGCGTCTAGTCAACACAGACCCTCGTCACGCGCTGACGTCACCTCGACCGGACGCTAAAGCAATGCATCCGGTCGCCTGCGTCTGCTGCCACGCAACCATGCACTGAACACACCGGTGTACCGCGGCCAGCGTCCGCTCGCTCAGCTCGCGTGCACCTCTGCCTGAACTGACCGGACACTCAAGTGCACCCCGAGGCTAGTGTCCGGTTACTTCCAGTAACCTGTTTCGCCTCCGTTTCTTCGCTGAATCCTGCCGAGCAAGCTGGGCAGGAGGGAGAGGGAGTCTCCACTTATCTCTTCCTCTCAAAAGCCCTTGCAAATGTGCCAACCACCTTGTGTATCACCTTATGCACGTGTGTTAGCATATTTTCACAAGCATTTTCAAGGGTTATGTTAGCTC
Source organism: Saccharum officinarum (assembly GCA_020631735.1). Classification (NCBI taxonomy): domain Eukaryota; kingdom Viridiplantae; phylum Streptophyta; class Magnoliopsida; order Poales; family Poaceae; genus Saccharum; species Saccharum officinarum. The sequence goes on along the minus strand of CM036217.1, from coordinate 3,761,504 downwards.
TCCACTAGATTCTAATGCACATACATGTAAGTCATCATCTAGTGGCACTTATGAGACCAAATAGCCAAAGGATTCCCCCCTTTATAGTACGGCTATCGATCCTAAACGTAATCCCACCCTCTATGGTGTCTTGATCACCAAAACCAAAATCCTAGCAATACCTTTGCCTTGATTTCCATCGGGTTTTGTTTTTCCTCTTTTTTCTTTTCCAAATGTGAAGCACTTGATCATCTTTTGGTCACCTCCATCACTATGATCATCATCTAGCTCCATCACTTGGCATGGGACTTATCATTTTATGTCTACACATTTAACATAATGATTAGTCCCTAGGTTTCATCTATTATCCAAAATCAAACTAGGGCTTTCAAATGGGCGCGTAGAAGGATGGCCCAGCGGCGGAGAAGTCAAAGGAGGCGCCAGAGAGGAAGGCGGCGTAGGCTCCGTGCAATTCTCCACGGCACGACACGGGGAGCCAAAGTGTGCCCCGCAAACAGGGGGACGGAGGTATCCCGGCCCGTGGAGCACGATCTGCCCGACACCATACTAGAGGCTAAAGGTGGGCGGTGGGGTTGCTCGCGCAGAAGCCGACGCCGTGCCGCTCCTCTGCCCCGGGCGGAGTTGCGCGCGGGTGAGCAGCTGCGCTTGCAGTCACGAGCATGGTGGCATGACAGGAAACGAAAGTTCGCGGTGACATGATCTCCTCCCAGACAGTTGAAGCAGTGACCCTCCAGGGACGGCGGAACTGGGCGGTGTCGCGAGACCCACGCGCGTTCTTGGCGACGCCAACGGCGATGACTCTCGACGATCGTGAAGCCCTCAGCATTGACGCGTGCACCAACTCTAGGGACGTGGTGATGCTGACGGGGCGCATGTGTCATGTCCAACTCGACATGAGCAGAGACCCATGGAGCCTGGTGGCGCTGGTGGCACTCCTGCGTCATGGCGTGCGCCGGAGATGTGTCGCGCTTGGCTCATGGTGGCAGCTGGCGATGAGAGGTGTCTGCCATGAACCTGGTCCTAGCGTGGCGCGGGCGTCGACGGCGCCTCTCGTGACCGGGGATGACGACCACCTTTCCCTTTTTGGCCGCAGCGATGGGAGAAGGCTTAGAGAACTAGTCATGGAACGCCTCAGAGTCAGAGACGGACAACATCTCGTGAGGCCCCCAGGAGGACGGACCCACCACGGCTGGCGACGACGATGCCCACGGAGCGGCGAAGGGGGAGAGCGATGACCCAGCGGCTTGGGCGGGGGCAGCCTCTGCCGCGGCGGCTAGTGTGGCAGCTTGGGTGAGTTTTCCTCGGAACCGTCGGACTTCATGGTAGACTAGAGCGGGGGAAGGGGGACGGTAATTTAGAAATACAAATAGCATATGTTAGTACAGGGGATATTTAGATGCAAACTTAAGGGGTTACTATATATGTATTATAGCAGAATTGGATACTCTAGATATAGATTTAGAGGCACTAGCAAACAAAAGATTTTTGGAGATGGTCAAAATAGATTTATGGTATATTATTTTGTTTTTTGAGAAAACAACATAGATTCTATTGATATTATTATTATTATTATTATTATTATTATTATTATTATTATTATTATTATTATTATTATTATTATTATTATTATTATTATTATTATTATTATTATTATTGTTGTTGTTGTTGTTGTTGTTGTTGTTGTTGTTGTTGTTGTTGTTGTAAAAAGATGTTTTTTCTGTGGTATATACTATGCTATAGTTGCATTCCTTTTGGACGGCGGGAGTAACAGAAATAATATACCAGGAAATAGGCAAACCATTCATGCATGCACGCACATGCTTAAGGTTTGAGGACTCATGAAATGATAATGTATGTAACCACAGGTTTACCTTAATTTACAGGTACAATATAATTGTCGGCATAGCCTCGGCTCTCAATTATCTTCATTACGACGCTCCCTTCCAGCAAAAAAGCGTGCTGCACAGGGATATCAAACCAAGCAATGTGATGTTGAATGCTTCGTATGAAGCGAAACTCGGCGACTTTGGGTTGGTGAGGCATGTCGATTTATTGACGCCCGCCGAAACAAAAAGCATTGGCGGAACCCTCGCTTACCTCGACCCAAAATACTACGAGACTAAAAATCCAAGCAGAGAATCCGACGTCTACAGCTTTGGAGTCCTAATGCTTGAGATGGTATTCGGTGAAGTACCAGTATCCGAGGTAATTGAAAGGCGACTTACAAACCAACTCGTAGAAAAGGCTTGGGAATTGCACGGCAGGAATGCGTGTTTTGGTGCAGTCGACAAAAAACTCAAGGGTGATGGATTTAACAAGGAACAGATCGAACGTGTGATACTTGTTGGCCTTCTCTGTGTTCACCCAGATCGTAAGATGCAACCAGACAGCTCGAAGGTGATGACTTATTTGAAGGACATGGAGATCCAAATACAAGTACCTGTTCTTTCTTCAGGTGCCAATAATGCTATCACAGGGAGGAGCAACAACAGCAATCCAGCAGGTCCAAGTGTCACCATGCGTCAGCCCTCAGCAGATGCCTGATGACACAGCATAGGCGACTACGACAACGGAAGGATGATGGCAAACTAGTGGCAGCGTGTGAGTCACATAAGTCTGACAAGTGGGCCCAAGGGGCCGTGTATCGGGTGTGTGTGGCTCTTTAGCAGTTGTTTGGATCTTCAAAATAAATAAAACCTAGATTGAATTAGTGCAGTGAGTTTTTGAAGGATTTTTAGGAAAGCCAGTTTTGGTTATTTATTTTGTTAGCACACACGTTTATTAAATGTGCATTTGGTTAAAGGGTACATCGGGACGGGAACCGGAACAGGTTGTCTATAAAATAGCCACCCCTACCCGAGCCCTCTCCGCAACTCGCCCTCGCCCTCGCGCCTCGCGACTCGGAGTGCCGCCGCCGCCTGCCCGCCCCCACCACAACTGGTCCCCTCCCTACCTTCTCTGGCATATCGCCAGAGGCTGGAGTGGGGATCCATTGTTTTTAATAAGTTTTTTTTTTCAGTAGATCGAATCCTTAGGGTTAGGGTCTCTCTATGCCAAGTTTCTTGGTATTGGAGATTTATCACATCCTCCTCTCTTCGGCGACGGCGAGGGTGCAGGATGAATTCGTTTTCTCCATTGCGGAAGATGAGAGCGACAATTATGGTGTTAACATCTTTCTCGGCATGACAACATAGAGATTTTTTCTTTCCAAACTGTGACATCAAGGCGGAGATGATATCACCACCATAGAATAATTTTCTCTAGTCTCTTCTCCGTTTTGTTGTGGTTAGATTTGACTATGATAAAGGACTAAGGAGAAAAAGTTTTAGATCAGTCTTCCTGTTCTTCGGTGGCATAAAGAAGAAGAAAGACACAAAAAAGAAGTTTTTCAAGTTCGCCTGCAGAAATGTTGGTCGTCGTTCGTTGAGAATCTCCTTTTGCCGAGTGTTTGCTTGTGCAATCATCCATACGAAGCGTCATACATGTTTAGATTTAAGATTTGGAGCTATTCACAGTGTGTACAATTTAGATGAAAATCAGTTTCTGGATATATGTAGTGTATTCTAAAATGATCGTAATGTGATGATGTACCCAGTTATAATCTAATATAATTCTTCTTTCATCTAAAAAAAGTTGTCCATAAAATCACAGTGTTGGGATTAGAGTTATGGAACCATCGTCTAGGAGTACTATTTCTCCTAGATCACCTATCGGCATTGTCCCTCGTCCGTCTCACATGGGTGCACGAGGCAGGTGGCGCGCGCGGACGAGAGAGGCCGTCTGGGCGGCATAGGCAGAGGTAGACATCTCTGGTTGCATGCGGTGGCAGGGAGGGAAGGCTCGGGCTCGGTGGACGATGGGGGAGGCCCAACTCCAAGCTTGAAGACAGGGGTGATAGGGAGGCGCAGGCCCACGTGATGAGGTCGAGGTCCATGTCAGGTGAACTCCGAGCTTGAAGACGAGGGACGGTGAGAAGGCCACGATGCTACTCTGCGCTCCATAGGGCGGCCGAGCCGAGAAGATAAACGCAAGCAAAGAAAAAATAGAAAAATGAGAAATAATTAAAGAGAATGATAGGTGGGGTCCAAGGATGACAAATGGAACATATCGATAAACGGTATCTAACGATGCATCATCCCATCCCCCTGAATCCCTTGAAGTAAACAAAAATTAAGATAGATCTATCCACTCAACCAAATATAGAAGTGGGGCGGTACCCACGCTAAAACTAAGGATGGAGCCATCCCATTCCACATCGTCACTACAAGAAACCTAGCATTCTATGACAGTTTTCAAATGACAGAGCACTCATACGTCATAACAGACTCCGTTTATGACAATTTTGCTAGAGATGATAGATGTTCACGATAGAGTCATATTTTGCTCATAAATGCGAGCTCAAAATGGTCAAAGACGACTAGTTCAGTAATATATTTGCGATGATATTTATGAGATGCTTGATTGTCATTGTCGTTTGATGACTTTTTAAAAAGAAATGCTTGCATCATTTTTGCTAGCAAGCATGGCCTCTTTCACCATATAATCAAGTTTTAAAACATCTCCTAAAATAAATTATAAAGTTTATTTTGACTATTCAGTTTCATTTTTGGGACATTACATTTCCAAAATAATTTTAATAATATAGTCTAAATTAGTAATTTAGAAATAAATTTAAATTTTAATTATATAGTTTAAATTAGTAATTTAGAAATAAATTTAAATTTAAATTATATAGTTTAAATTTATTTTTTGAATTTAAAATATAGTTTAAATTTAGAAAATGCTTTAAAATACAGTTTAAATTATTTCTAAATTTAAAATATAGCTTACATTTAATTTCTAAATTAAAATTCAATAATATTTGTTTAAATTTAATTTCTAAATTTAAAATATACTTTAAAATTAAGTATGTCTTCCTCCTAGGTCGCATTCCTATCGCTTGGCCCACCGCAGCCCAACAACACTCCATCTCTCTCTAGGTGCTGATGCGTGGGACCCTATGCCATCCCCCACCTCCAGAAGCCCCTTCTCTCTCCTTCAGTTATATATACGTGAACAATTTCAAATTATGATAATGTTCGACTACGCCATGCATTTGAATTGTATTAATTTTGATGATTATTTAAATGGGTATGTCCATTGACCAAGGAGCTTGTGGTTATAATGTGATAAATGGTCTTGTTGGCCCACCCACACTTCAATATAGTTTTGGTAAAAGGGCCTCTAAATCAGCTTGGCCCAAACCAAAATAGGCTTTAGTATGGGCTAGGTCTGAACAAATAGAGCTAAACAATAGTCTATGCCATATGGGCCAATTTGGTTGAATTCAACTTTATGATGATTATTTTTTTCACAACTTTTTTTTGCCATGTCACCCCTCATGTTATCTATGATACAACATCAAACACATGTCGGTACACAATTGGTATGAGGTTTATGATGTATTTAGTGACAAATATTATCGTCATAGGCTAATGATGCAAACACAATTGGTATGAGGTTTATGATAGTTTAGCGAGTTAGTCACAAAAGGTGAATAGTGACCCACTGATCCACCTTCTGTGATGATAGCTATTTTGTCATTGCAGCGTGATAAAATGTAGTCTGTAAAATTAAAAAAAAAAACTTGTTAGTGTCACAATCTGACTGTTATAGAAGGTCAAATCTCTTGTAGTGCGTACTTCAACACATGCTATTTGGTCAATGTGGCTCCATTCGAGGCACAAAACTACTTCAAGTAAAACTCTATTTGGTTCGTTTAGGGCAAGGTACGTACGGTTGTGTGATCTGATTTTGGCAAGCTACAACAACTTCCTTTGCCATGGGAACTTGCCCTCACAGTCAAAGCTTCTAGCTCCTGGTTTCCAGTTGATGTTGGAGATCCATTGGCATCAACCTCCAAGGCCAGGTACTAACTGGTATGCTCAAGCTCAATTATTATTGATTCTTTACTTGTAGCCATGATTTTCTTCTATCTTGGGTGGCCTATTAATTTAGCAATTTGAGCAACTAGTGGTCAATTTGATTGATTATTAATTTTCCAAATGATTGCCCCATATCTTCTAAGGCAAGCTACACTAGAATTAACATGAGGGCACTCCTAACCCAAAAAGTGATGGTTTCCAGGTTCATTAATTATGGTGTCAACTAAGCAAAATGATGACATGATATTATATTAAAAAGGATGTTGAGTGTGAAATTGGGCGTAACGTGATGCCTTCTCAGGCTCACGGCTCCATATTAATATAGCCAGGAAAAACCCCTAGCATGGCACTTATAACTTATACAACAAGAATCCTATCTAACTTACAACAACCTAGAGCATATCCTAAACTATAGAGGAACTGCAACATCCTGCCTTGAGATGCAATCCAATCTACAATACTACCCTATTCGACACGTGTATTCGAACACCCCCCGAAAATCACAACACACTTGTCAACATGAGATTGTTCCTAAATGACAATGTCTATCTCACAGGTAGTGCCTTTATGAATCCATCAGCAACCTGATATGACAAGCTGATGAACCTGATGTCTAGTTGCTTGGAAGCAACTTGTTCTCTCACAAAATGATAGTTTAGGTCGATGTGTTTTGTACGAGCATGAAACACTAGATTAGCCGAAAGATACTTTGCACCAATATTATCACACCACAGAACCGTTGCACGAGGGTGTGGGATTCTTAATTCATCAAGTAGCTCCTAAATCCACATCATTTCATCAGTGGCATTGACCAAAGCTTTATATTCAGCTTTTGTACTCGACCTGGAAACTGTAGCCTATTTCCTAGCACACTAAGATATGAGCCCAAGGAAAATGAAAAACCCTCGTATAGACCGCATGTCATTAGGACAACCTACCTAATCTGCATCTAAAAAGGCACTCACAAGCATAGAGTTAGACTTTCTAATCTTGTGACCTAAACCGACAGTCCCTTTCAGATATTTCAGGATTCTTTTCACAGCTTCCCAATGAACAATCGATGGTGAATGAAGAAATTGGCATCTTTGTTGACTAAGAAAGATATATTTGATCGTGTCTAGGGATGGAAATTATACTCATGGGTGCGATTACCCATGAGTTTCATACCCAATGGGTGTGGGCATGGGTATGAAAACTCCCCCACGGGTATATGACGGGGTACCTACAAAGATGCGGGTAGGGTGTGGATATCAAATTTTACTAGGGCTACCCGATAGGTACTTGCAATTTGAGAATAAATATGAATATTCGTAACCTAAGTCATATGCATATCTGTCGGGGTTATGATACCCTAGGTATCTCAAGGCATCGAGTAATAAGCTTCTCGGGCGACCAATGGGCCTAGGCCTAGCAACCTCGGTCCACCTAAGCTGTGAAGCCCCCGGGCTAGGCATCTGGCGACACGGCCCATCACGACTTCTCCCTTCTCCTTCCGCTGCATGCTATGCAGCACCGCACGACCTCTCCCTGGTCTTGACCCCTAGGAGGGAGTAGGGAGAGGTCAAGTTCCATCATGTACGCCAGCCTTGATAGGGACAGATACGCTCCACTCACTCCACCAGGACTGAAAGGACGACCAAGTCCGAGGCAGACGCCATCCCTGCATGCCCCTGCATAGACAAGACAACACAGCCAGGCAGTGACGACCGGTACGGCATCGCATGACCCAAATCCAGCCCAACAAGACGGGTGTATGTCCCCACCCGCTATGGGATGGGGTGCACGACCCCGACCTTGACCCTCAAGACCGGCCAAGCCACCGGGACCTCGACCTCACGGTCCGGGGTCGAGGTCACTGGTGCCACGACTAGCAAAGGCGACTGACGACCGGGGAGCAGTTACCTGCTCTCGCACTGTTGCCATGACGCCACTAGAAGAACAGGAGACGATGACGAAGGTGTAACATCCTAAATTTTTCATTACTTCAAAATAGTTAAATATGATTTATTTATGTATTTAAGTGAGCATTCGAATGTAGGAAATAATAAATTTTTGTGAAATTAAAATCAATCATAAGGTTAGCAACTTGTCGATGCACCCATGCTGCTGCATTTTATTTTATGTGACTAGTGGTTTTATTCAAATGCCAAAAGGAATTGAAAATCATTTGAAAATGTATTGGAAAAGTCATTTCAGAAAAAGAAAAGGAAAAATCCTATTCCTCTCTCTTCCCCTCCTTTTTGGCCTGTTGGCCCATTTCTCTATCGGCCTGCTCGCCACCTTTTCCCCCTTCTCATTTCGACCGAGCCCAGCCAGCCCAGCGTGGCCTTCCCCTTCTACCTCCCCCCTCATTCTTCTCTTGGGCCGGCCCAAGACAGAGTAGGCGAACTGCTGCCTCCATTCCTCTCACTTACAGCCCAACCCCGCCTGTCATCTCCCCCTTCCCTCTTGAGTCCTCCCGCATAGCACGCACCGAAGCCGCAACCGCCGTCCTTCCCCGCGCCCACGTTCTTCACGAGAGGTGGGAGAGTCCGCGCCTTGGACTCCCTTTAGAAGAGAGCGACTCCATCTTCATACCCCGCTGCTGCATTCTCTTCCTCCCCACTTGAAACCACAGCACAGAAACCGCACAGCAGCGCTGCCGAAGCTGCCACCGTGGAAACGTCGTGCCACCGCTCCGTGACCGTGATTTGGCTATCGTTCTTCTTCTCTGAGCCGTAAGCAAGCTGCCAAGCCCCTTTTCTTGTCAATTCGTGCTTGCAATCACTCATTCCGCACTGTGGTACCTGCAGTGCAACGACGTCCGCCCCCGTCGCGGCGACCATCACCTCCGAGCTGCCCCCGCCCTGTGTTTTTCGCTCGGTGAGCTTCACCTCTCTCTCCTCTTTCTCCCTATCCATCTCCCGTGCCGGATGGTGGCCTCTAGGGCCGTCTTCACGAGCTCTGGCAAGCCTCCTCCGCGGCCGGCCATTGCGAGCGCTGCATCGGGTCTTCTCCGGCCGTGATTTGCACCCCACCGAGTTTGCCGTCGCCCCCGCGTCACCCTGGTGCCCTCGGTTCATCGAACCGTGGACCGTAGGGCCCTAACCGACCGCTCCAGTGAGCTTCTCGCCGCCGGCAATGGAGCGCCGCCGTGGCTGCTACTGTTCCTGGTCGGCAGCTCCTCTCTCTCCCCCTCCCATCAATTCTCTGCCGTCTGATATGAGATCAACGGCCCAGAATGGCCAATACCCCTTCGTAGGGATTTTTGCTAAAGCGACCTCCAGCTTTCATCTATTTGAATCCGCAATCCTCGGCCATTTGGGAATTCCCAAATTTTGATTTATTTAAATCCAAAAATAGTTCAACTTATTTATAGATTTGCCACTGCAGTAAAACCCTTGTAAAATCATCGTTTTAGCTCCGATTTGACCCGTTCAACTTGCGTTAGTTTCATAATTTTATAATCTACGCATTAGTGTTGCTGTTAGACGTGATAGAAGCTTTTGAATTTCTCGATTAAGTCTAGTTTAATAGCTAGCTTTTGGAACCTTAAATAGCTCGTAACTTTTGCGTTGTAGCTCCGTTTTTTGTGCACTTCGCGTCGTTGTGATCGTAGCGAGACGTAGATGATTTTGGTAAACATTTTATACAGTTGATTTATTGTTGGTGTACTGTTCTAATTATAGTAATGATTTGCTTGTATGTCTGTTCTGGAATGCATGTTGTACTTCGTGTCGATCGAGTTCAGACGGTGAGGAGTACTTCGGGAACCCGGACACGTACGAGGAGCAGCAGGACCAGCAGCAGTTCGTGAACCAAGGCAAGTATAGCATGGGCCTACCTTGATGTCCTATTCATTATATAATCTACTCATTATGCATGTGTCTAATATTGCTCGACTATAAGGACATCCTAGCCATTGATGACTTGTACCTTGATCCCTATGGGTTTTGTTGCAAATGGGTAGAATGCTAGTTCTCTATTTAAACATGATTAACACTATGACTAAGGGAACAAACGGATAAACATGATGGTAATAATTGAACTATAGGGTGAAGGTGCAAATGATGTTGATCATGTTGCCCTAAACCCTCCGTAAGGACTTATCTGTCGGCAAAAGCTGGGATTGACAGTGCAACCGTGAGAGTCACATGGCTCTGACTTTAGCTCAGCAATAGGATCTTTTCTAGCTTGTTAGAGGTTACCCGAAAGGGCGCAAGAGGGGATTGCCACTTTGGGTATAGAACTGCCTCTGTTCTGATGTGTATAGCCTGCGGGAATTATGCCATTGAAAGGGGGGTTCTCTATATCTGCCTGCCGAGGAAACCTCACGGCCTTCGGGAATTCTAGTAGGTGATCATGTGGGTTAAATGAGAGCTTATGCATAACTTGATGATAAGTAATAATAAAATATTGATCTACTAAAAAATGCTAACTGCAGTCAACCGTGTCTATTTTTTTGAGCCTCATGAACCCTCATACTATACTTGCGGAGTACGAGTGTACTCACACTTGTTATTATTTCATTTTTGGATAAAAATCCTAGATGGGTAACAGATAACAGTTTCTACGAGGATTTCCCCGAAGATTACTTGGTTTGGGTCAACCAGTCGGCATTCCCTGTGGAGCAGAGACTTCGCTTGAGAGTTGTTATTTACTTTTCACTTGTTATGTTGAGAACTACATGATGTGATATCGTGATGTATGTACACAATGATGATACTTCTGTTAATTTGTCAGCTTATGTGTGTGACTATTCCTGGGGCGCACATAAGATGTATGCACTCTATATTGTCCTTTAATTGGAGTGTGACTGAAGGCCACGGTAAGACCACGTCGCGCAGGACAATTGACAAACCACCACCGTGCCAATAGTGCCATCATGACAGGCACTATAGCATCACACCATGCCACGCTGTGACGTGGGGGTAAGACCACGATGATGACCATATCCGGACATGCGTTGATGCTAGGACAAGACAAGCATACTTGCCGGCCAAGTTTACTTCCTCGGGCTCTGTCTTTATATGTAACCTGGCCCCCGAACTCTATATAAGGGTGGCCAGGACTTCTTTCTAAGGGGATGAACTCTTGAAGCTCCATTCAGGCATCGTTCACCCCACTCCTCTTACCTCTTTCACTTAGCTTACACACCCCATTGTAAGAACTTTAGAGCATTCAATCGAGGAACATGAACTCGAATCACCCCTGAGACTAGACATAGGGCTCTGACCTGAACAAGTATAATTCCTTGTGTCTTTGAGTGCTACCATCGTGTTCCTAGAGCGTGACACATGTATAAATTCACTAGTCAGTTGACAAAACACCGACAATATCATTTTGACTAGCACATTTAATTAACATGTAATTTAAAGAATATGCATATCATATCAAACTATAAAGATGATATTTTTGTGGATTATTGAATAAAGTGATCATGTCACTATGTGAGCTGTTAACTTGTTATTTTAGTTCTTGCGTAGGTTTGTGTTGTGTTATTTCTATGAGCACGAAGGACTGAACTACAAAATTATGATGTATTGTGCTTGTTATATATTGTTCTATTGAACTCTATGTAAGTGAGATTGACATATTTATGGGTTGCTTAACTATGAATATATTTATTGCATATCACTTTGATTTTATTGTTTATCTCTCTTGAATATACCCGACGAGTACCCGATACTCGCCGGGTACCGTAGGGCGCGAACATGGAAAAAAAATCTTACCCGCAAGCAAGCTCATGGGCGGGTAAATAAAGCTAGAGTCATGGGTATGCTCATGGGTAGGTAAATGCTTTACCCGCACCTTACCCGACCCGCTGCCGCCATCCCTAGTCATGCTAGTGTCAGTATTGAAGGGCTCCCACAATGCTACTATACTTAGTAGAGTCTTTTGTCCCCAACTTAGTTCCATCAGTAAGAGATAATTTCTTAGTAGTGCAAAGTGGCATAGACACCGGCTTGCAAAGTTTCATGTTAACCCTTTGTAAAATATTAGATGCATATCATTCTTGTGTCAGCAACAATTCACCCTTTTTCGTTGAACTTGGATTCCTTGGATGTAATGCAAATCTACAAGATACGAGATCCTTGATGGCAAACTCCTCCAAATACCCAAGTAGAGCACCAATAACTTCTTTTGAAGAACTATCCACAATGATGTCATCAACATAAAAAAGCATGAAGACAATTTGACTTCCTTTGCAATAAAAGAAAAGTGAAGTATCTGCTTTGGATGGAGCAAAGAGAAGACTCTGTAACTTGTCACACAAATGCGAATACCAATATACCATGCATGAGGAGCTTGTTTTAGACCATAAAAAGCTTTATCAAGTTTTCATAAATGAAATGGCTTGTCCTTGTCTTCATATCTCGGACGCTGTCACATATATACCTCCTCTTCAAGAAACCCATGTACAAGAGAGGTATATATGCCCTCTTGAAGGACAAGTCCACGGGAGAGAGGGGGAAGGACATGCCCATGGGAGAGAGGGAGTCGTGCAAGAGGGAGAAGAGGGAGAAGGACAAGCCCATGAGAGAGAGGGAGTCGTGCCAGAGGGCTCGAGCGAAGAGGAATTGGTGGACGCAGAGGCTGTCTGTGGCAGATAGAAGGATCCTAGCGACAGGGAATCAGCAGCAGCAGGCAGACCAACTCTGGGAGGCGTGCTTGTCCCTGCCAAAAAAAGGAAAGCACCGAGGTAGCATAAAATCATCACCAAAAACACCGAGATTACTTCCATTTGGCTCCAAATTTTGCGCTAAATCTGTAGGCCAAGATAAATGATTAGTGGGTAGAGAACCATTACCAAAAGCACTAGAAGGATTGTCTTCCCCAACAACAGAAAAAGGATTGAGAAGAGTGGATGGAAGAAGCAAAATCTCTGAGCGAAGGCGAGCAACGGCATTGGGGTGGAGCTGAGAAAAGGGATAGAAATTTTCATCGAACATGACATTGTTGATGTTCATTAATGCTAATCATAAACCATCAATATAACTTTTATTTTCTCTAAAATCAATCACCAACATAGATATAGTGATTTATACTAAATATTTCCATGAGTTTGGTGATTTTGTGAATGCAGGAGGATTTATTCAGAAAACAGGCAAAGCGGGCCAAATTATCCTAACAAATCAGGACCAACCGCAACGCAACTGACTCTACTAGACTCTAATCCACAGTCCAAGTCCAAGACATAATAATGAAAATCCATGTGGATGGAATCAGAGGTGGGGTCAGCCGATCCCACCTATCTGTCGGCCGACCTCCCTGGCCCTACCTGTCAGCTTCAGTCGACTCCAACCAACCTTGGGGATAAATCTACACCATTAATTTAAGTCGGTTTTGATGGAGGGTCAAGATTAAGCCGTGCCATGGATTCATGGGCCTGCAGGATTGCCGAGTGCCCCTATACAAGGACCCTAGACCCCCTCCAGAAGGGATCACAATTGAAAAGAAGAATAGTTCTCTAGAGTAGAATCTGTTCTTTGTACATAGAAAATACTGAGATAGAGAGTGAGGGAAGAGTTTGGAGAAAGTACTGGCTTGTCCATGCTCTCCATTCAACTTGTACCTTAACGAATTTAGAGTTTATTCAAGTATGCATTTGAGACACTCTGATAATTGATTTCTAATCCATATTACATTATGTGCTCTTTTGTTTATCTGGTTCATGATTCTTTTGAGTGCTTTAATCCTTGTAAAGCTCTTGGGTTAACGTAATAATCATTAGTGTAAGCATGGTGCTTAGAATCTCGGTTATTCGTGAATGCACCCCGCATTCCGGACATGGTAGGTTAGCCTCGTTGATCCTCTGTATTCTATATCCCGTATGTAGGCCTAGTGTTGGTATTTATTAACATGTCACTTGTTTATGTAGCCACCTAATATTGTTGACATTTCTTAACATCACTTTTGCTAAGTTGTCATCCCTAGCTGGGATGCCAAAAATGCTTGTTGATACTTTCTAGCGTCACTTCTAGAATGACACTAAGAAGTACGGTTGGTATTTTATGTGACTAGAAAGAATATATAAATAAAAGGGATCTGCAAGCACACAGATAATCTACCATTATAGCATTTCACCCGAGAGTATTCTTGGTATCGTTATTTATATTTTTTCACCACATGGAAGGATAGGCAGTTGGAATATATTGATAACTTATACGTATGATGGTGAAGTAAACCATAACCAATATTCTACTCACAATAGGGGTAAGTCAAGAGATAAATGTATATGAATGATAAGCAATAATTGATCATTAATCACTCAGAGTACTCCTTTCTATGGCATTAGCATGGCTAAGTAGAAATTAGAGAAATAACTCCTAAGTAATTCTTAATTATAAGTCAAAGCATACGTTGATTAGTGCAATTACACTAAGTAGTCATGGCTAAGATTAACTTCATATCTACACGTAAGGGATATTACTAAGGAAGATCAAGAATAGAGGATGTCTTCCCTCGTAACTAGATCCTACTTATCCTATATTCGGGGAGTGGACTACAAAGGACTTAATGGGAGTGACACATCCGCGATCTACCACATGGCTCGGAACATAGGGTGCATCCACAGGTAAACAACGTATAAGCACCACACTTACATGATGTAAACCACTCACCCCGTGTATATTAGAGCAAGCACTATACGAACTTATGCTTGAATATAATGATAATCTAGCTATACTAAGTATATAATCAAAGTAGACAATAAACATGATAACTAGGAACATGAATAATATTAAGAACAATGTCAAATCAATTATAGCAAACATATGAATAATGAAAGATACAAAAGGGGGTACAAAGGGCTATACCGAGCCACGCTCTTGACAAGATCAGGAATACAAGCGAAGCTTGCCTCCTTCTAGATCTAGTGATGAGATACAGGCCCGATCTTCCGAGAGATAGCTGGTAAGTTCGATTTGTGGAGATCTCGACGTTGACGATCTGGCTTCAAATCATACATGATTCAAAACCTATAACCGTTACACCACTGCTCCGTTGGTTATCAACCAAGCATAACTTGATTGACCTCGCCAAGAAGGCTTTTCCTGCAAGCGAATCGAAGAGCACAAGCAAGAAGGTAAAACATGCAATCTAAAATTACAAATATGAATGAAGCGAATATCAATAGAGGGTTCAAGAACTTGGTTCTAAAGGACTAATCGACACAGTGGAGGAGATCAAGAACAGGGGCCCTAGATCACTGTAAAAGGATTTGTCACCACAGTTATAATGAACGATTCAGTTTCTCGATAGAAAACTAAACTCTAGATAAAACTCAATTGTCTAGCAGCAGCGGCGGCTGTGTTTATAGTCTAAGACTCGACCTAGGGTTGAGGACGGCCAAGGGTTGGGCGCCCACAACTTGGACTTAAGGCCCAACACGATACATGGCCAAGTTGGCCCAAATAGGTGACGCAGCACCTTACCGTGGTCACACAGAATGATCCACGGACCTTCTGGAGCTGGGACTAGATCCAAAACGATGGCATCATCGTCCCCTTTCCAACACATCCAAGAATGTCCTGTTTCGATGTCGTATGAGAGAGTTATGACTGAAACAGTGATGACATGTCTGCTGAATCCGAGGGTGACATGGTAGCTGAGTTGGGGATGAATTGCAACTTGGGGAAGACCATAGCGTCGGTGTGTCCAGCGTGGCGATGTCCTCATCATCCTCCCCTTCTTGAATTGGAGTCGTCCTCGACTCCATATTGGCGATGTCCTCATCATCCCCTCCTCCTAGAATTGGAGTCGTCCTTGACTTCATCCCATCATCAACGAACTCCTGCAAAAGGTTAGTGACAGCAGGCAATGCACCAGACATAATAGGTTGACAAAACATAGTATAACATGGTGCATCAAGATTATCACATAACTCAGCAGTAGCAGAAGTTGTAGCAAGAAAAGTATCTCCTTTTAACTTAATCCCATTACTTTTAGCAATGTCAGTTGAAGGTTTATTTTTAATCTCATTAGCATGTTTAATAATATCCGTAGGAGACAAAGGCAGCAATGTAATTTTCTTGTCCTTATGTATGATAGTGTATGTATTAGTTCTACCATGGTGTAAAGCATCATTATAAAATTCCCATGGACGACCTAACAAAATGGAACAAGCTTGCATAGGGACAACATCAAAACAGCAGTATCATGATAAGAACCTGTGAAAAAGCTAATACGTGCTAATTTAGTTACCTTAGTCTTACCACTATTATTGAACCATTGAAGTTTATATGGATACGAATGTTGTCGTGTGGTCAAGCCAAGCTTCTCAACCAAATCTGAACTCACCAAGTTATTGCAACTTCCGCTATCAATGATAGTGAGAACACGACAACCCTGCACAATGAAATACATGTGAAACAAATTATGGTGTTGGATCGTCAGCTCTTCTTCATGTCCCACACGTGTACTCAACACACGCTGCACAAGAAGGCTAGGGTAGTCTGCGGCAGCAGCCACGGAGTCAATGATGATGGCCTCCTTGTCTTGATCGCCCTCGGTGAAATCTGCATCAATGTTAGCAGCAAGGGCTAAATCATCTTCAACATCACTAGCACTTACATGTCCATCCTCGATAGCAATGAAAGAACGACGACTGGGTCAATCCTTCATGACATGTCTCATGCCTTTGCATCGGTGGCAAATGATTTTAGCGCTGGACGAGGAGGAGCTAGTAGAAGCACCCGGAGTGGCACCTTTATTCTGCACATTAGATAATTTACTTACCCCGAAAGAAAATAGAGGTGTCGATGGCTGTGATGCAACAGGAATCTTGGGCGTATCTGGCTCTGAACGCTGCTGAAAATTCCTCCTATTGTTAGACCTGAAAGGCTGGTGTTGTTTGCGTCCCTGTACTTCATATTCTGCCTTAATAGCAAGATGATACAATTGGGAAAAATTGCGCCAATCTTTGTAATCAAGTATGTTATGTATATCATGGTTTAAACCACCAAAAAAATCTAACACTAGCATCATTATCATCTTCATTTATACCACAACGGGCTAAATCAATAAGCAATTCTTGATAGTAAGCTTCTACTCCTTTATCACCTTGTTTTAAAGTTTGTAGTTTCAAACGTAAATCACGTTGGTAATAAGGAGGAACAAAACGAGATTTCATACATTGCTTTAAAGCATTCCAAGTTTGAGGCACAACAATAGCATTATTAGCATTGCAAAGATCACTCCACCAGAACAAAGCAAAATTAGTAAACTCACTAGTAGCAAGTCTAACTCTATGCTCAGCTGGAATATTATGAGAATTAAATTTTTGTTGAACAGCAAGCTCCCAATCTAAATAAGCCTCTGGATCAATAGTACCAGCAAAAAGAGGAAGACTAAATTTAATTTTAGCAAAAAGATCATTATTACCATGATTATTACCTTCCATACCGCGACGGTTGAAGTTGAGGCGGCGACGGGCACAACCGTCAGCATTCGCATCCGCATCGTCATCACCAAAATCATCCGCATCTTCATCAGCAGCACGATGAGGTGGAGGACGTTGCTCGAGTTGTTCAATGCGGGTGACTATTGATTGTTCACATTGCGCATCAGCTCGGTCATAAGATTGCGTTGTTCAGTCATGAACGTTGTAAGCTCGCCCTTGGACACGCACTCATTGAAGTCCGTCAGAGATCCTGCCATGGTTAGAAAATAGAAAAAGACAAGACCAAAGTATTATCCCTATCAACTAAAAGGAAACAAGTGGTGGTGGTGGTGAAAGTGGAATACAAAATCACAAGTGGCTTACCACCGTCTTGTCTGTATTCTTACCAACGTCAAACAAGAGCAAAACCAACGTGGCGAAGCAATCTGTTGTTGAGCGTGGGTAACAGTTACAAAATGAACATGTGCTGATAGAAGAATATGTGGAGCTATGGGTAGGCACACAATATGACAGCAAGGATTAGCAATTAACGAATGCAGATTAGCGATTGTTCAATCCAGATCCAAAGTATAAATCACAGGTGCTGGCTAAGACGTGTCGAGACATAGCTCAACAAGGTGAAAACAAAGGACGATGGAAAGAACGCACAGAATAAGCAAATAACCCAGATTTTTTCTTTTTCCTAAATTTTTCCCTGATTTTTCCAAAAGGCACTAGTAGAAATCAAAATTTTTTATTTTTTCAGTATTTTTTTATATTTTTCTCTGAACAAGGATCAAAAAAGATGCAACCACAAAAATTGACACTTACAACTGAGGTGGGATGTGATCTACAGAAATACAGCACGTTCTCTGAAAAGCGTGCAAAAGCTTTGACAAATTTTTTTCTTTATTTTTTTGATTTTTTTTGGCAATTTTGATGAAACCAAACAGGGCAAAGCCAAGTTTGGGTCGGCTCCAAATGGTGTCAAGAAGCTGCTGTAAAAAATTTAGATTTTTCTGATAAACGAGCGAAAAGTTATGCCTGTTTTACCGAAGGTATCTCAAGTTATGTTTTCCGGAAGGCACAACACGGCAGCGGCAGTTAGGGCAAAACGTCCCTAAACTCCAACACTGATCACAAGAGCGTCCCTGTGACTCCAACACCGATCACAAGAGCGTCCCTATGACTCCAACAACGATAGTAGGTATTTGCCTGATGATGTAAGGAGGACTGCGATGCAGGCAAAATAAGAGCGGCTGGCAACCATCTACGGTTTGCGCGGCGGCGAGAAGTTACACAAGGCGGCTAGCGGGGCAAGTCGAGTAATGGGGTGGCTTCAACTTGTTGTTTGGGAACGCTGGATGGGATAGCGGTGGAAAACAAAAATCATAGCAACGGGCGATTGAACTACGACCACGAACACAATTCTAAACCAGCAACAAGACTCGACCACGGACACAAACTCAACAACGTGAATCTGAAAACAAAATTGTAAAGGCACAAAGGGTGATAGGACAACGAAAATTGAAATCTTTTTGGGCTTTTTGTGGACTCTAGGTAATGAACAAATATGAATCTAAGGCAAATGATAATATACCTCACGGTAAACCTCAAATCTCTGATACCAATTGATGAGATACAGGCTAGATCTTCCGAGAGGTAGCCGGTAAGTTCGATTTGTGGAGATATCGACGTTGGCGATCCGGCTTCAAATCAGACACGATTCGAAACCTGCAACCGTTACACCACTGCTCCGTTGGTTATCAACCAAGCACTACTTGATTGATCTCGCCAAGAAGGCTTTTTCTGCAAACAAATCGAAGAGCACAAGTAAGAAGGTAAAACATGCAATCTGAAATTGCAAATATGAATGAAGCGAATATCAATAGAGGGTTCAAGAATTTGGTTCCAAAGGACTAATCGACACAGTGGAGGAGATTAAGAACAGGGGCCCTAGATAACTGTAAAAGGATTTGTCACCACAGTTACAATGAACGATTCAGTTTATCGATGGAAAACTAAACTCTAAACAAAACTCAATTGTCTAGCAGCGGCGGTGGCTGTGTTTATAGTCTAAGACTCGACCTAGGGTTGAGGACGGCCAGGGGTTGGGCGCCCACAACTTGGGCTTAAGGTCCGACATGATACATGACCAAGTTGGCCCAAATAGGTGACGCAGAACCTTGCCGTGGTCACACAGAATGATCCACGGACCTTCTGGAGCTGGGACCAGATCCAAAACGAGCAGAAAAAGGCAGCCAAGAAAATATCTGTTTATAGGCTCCATACAAGTTGACGTCACTTGAAATATTTCTACTGCCTTGGAGAGATACGTGGAGAAGTGTAGGTAATTTCACATGATTAGAAGCTGGCCGCTTTGTTTTATTTCATATAAATATATACGTGTATACACGGCTGATCGGCTATTGGCAGGAACCCAACTTGATCCTCTCCTGTCTCGCCCAGCAAGCCCGCGTGGGCAAGTCCCCTCTCCCTCTCTTCGTTTGACTGCCAGGCGGAGCCCCACTAGGCAGCTCATCTTCATCTCCCGTACGTCGTATAGAAGATGGACTCTGTCCATAGAAACGCCGAGCGCCCCTATATAATCCCGAGAACCATCATCGTGTTCACGTTTTCTCATCTGCTGCTGTCGTCAATGCCGTCTGTTGTTGCTTCATCGCCGTTCCCGAGGCCGGACGCCGCGATGCTATACCCTAACTCTAGCGCAGCAGCCTTGCTCGCCTAGCCACAGCAGCCGCCGGTGTTAGACCTCATCGAGCTCGGAGTGCAGCCGTCGCGGTCGCGCTCGTTGTCCGCCGTTTCATCACCGTCCGCAACCCGTTGCCGAGCTCCGAGTTGAGAAGAAGCTGGAGCTGTCCCGCCGACCTCGCACTCGCCGCATAAACGCATCAAGCTAGCAGCCATGGTCGATCTCCACCACCGTTCCTCTGCGCTGCAACCATTTTTTCGAGCTTCGAACGAAGGTAAGCGATCCAAAGACAACTGTCTTTCTCTCTATGTCTTTCATGAACACGAGCTCGCTGGCTTAATGTCGTTGATCCAACCTGCCTCGCCGAGCTCTACGTTGTCGTCGATCACCTCCCCACAACGAGAACCCTCATTAACTAGTTCGTGAGATCGATACATCCATCCCTGTGCCATCCGTGTAGCCACCGGAGACAATTTCACCTTGATAATAAGAGAAGCACAGACGTGCGCCGTGAGCCATGCGTGCACTGCTGCTCTAATTCCATTGTTGTTAGCTTGATGACGTCGTATGACATCATGGATACGTTTTGTGGCCGTTTTCTTAAAGAAAAAAATAAATCCAAAAATACGATAGAAATACGTGACCCATAATTAGCAATCGATCTCCACTGTTTCTACGTTTTAACTCCAATTTGACCCATTCAAATTGCGTAAGATTTGTAATTTCATAATCTTCATGTTAGTGCTACTGTTGGTTCAGTTTTCCACCTTTAAGATTTGAGGTTATATTTAATCTATTATTTTACTAAAGAAAATCTCGTTTAATTTATAACTTATTTGTTTTAACTCCGAATTAGTCCGTTCGAATTGCAATGAATTTATAACAACATGAACTACGTATTAGTATTAATGTTTTCTTTATCAAAATCTCTGGAATTTCATAGTTTAGATCTAACTTGATAACTGTGCAACTAGATTTATAAATAAAATATTATTGATTTCTCCTTTAGCTTTCTAAATTTAAATGTAATTTAACCTAAGTCACTTTTGAATATCTATAAAAAGTATTTTATCCTATATATATGATTTTATATAGTTAAAACAAATGAGACCTATGATTTTCCGTTTTATACAACGAAATCTTTTGGTGTATGTATCCCTTTCACCGTAGCTCCGATTAGCGTGTTTTCCGCGTTTGTTGCTCATGGTAACGCGTAGATCAGTTTTCAAACCTTTTTATTGATTGGTGTACTGTTCTAATTATGTTTTTTTGTTTGCTTCGTGTATGATTGCTCGGATGATTGTGTGTTGCTGCGTGGTGATCGAGTATAGACGGTGAGCAGTACTATGACGATTAGGAGTATTATTTTGAGCCGGACCAGCAATACCAACAGGAAAACTTTGATCAAGGCAAGTATAGCATGGGACCATCCTTGTTATCCTATTCACTATAATCATAATACATATGTATTTGTCCTCCTTGAAAACCGTAGACATTATAACTTAGCTGTTGATACCCTAATTCCTTGTTGCCTATGGGATTTGCATTGGGTAGCTATTGCTAGTGCTTAATAATAAACAATGATCTTGTAATATGACTAATGAATTGTGCAATCACCCATTAAGATGATATAATTACTGTTAAAGGGTGCTAGAGCATTATGTTGTTTTTATGTTGCTCTAGTTTCTCTCCGTAAGGACTTATTTGTAATTGATAACCGGGATTGATAGTATAGCTATGAGGGCTATATGGCTCTGGCTCTAGTTGTTTAAGAGACCTTTTCTAGCTTGTTAGTGGTTATTGAAAGGCGCAAGAGGGGTCATGTCTATTATGGTCTTGGCCTGCCAAGGTCGGTGCAGTCTTTTGTAAGTCGCTCCTTGGAGGGAGGTTCATGCTTTCCAATTGAGAATCCTTAGCGGCCCTAACTTGTTAGACGAACTTTTAATGGCTTTATATGATTTTTGGTGTTTTAGGCCTAGCTAACCCATGTATTTGGAAGTCATGACTCACAGTGAAAGTGTATACTTCTGCGCAGAGTTAAAAACTGGTATACTAGCCGTGCCACGGACACGGGCGGCATTGGGGATTCTTACATAATAAATGTTCACCATTGTTATATCATGCTTAATACTATTGTTATGTTTATGCTTATGTTAAATTGCTATTTCATTATTCTTATTATAATTGATCATTGGTTTATAATGGGAATTTGGTTATCTTGATGCTACTCAATTTGCTAAGCAAATGATGAATAAAAGCTAAATGCGGTAAACCAGCGCCTAACCTTTTTGAGCTTTATGAACCCCATGATATATTTGCTGAGTTCGACATGGACTCACTCTTGCTATTTCCCACACCTCATGATAGTCTCTGGAGTTTTTAGGCTTGTGATCAACCAGTCAGTTTGTTCCTGGAGTGAAGTCTACACCCGGTGTTTGGAGTTGTCTTTCCACTGTGTTGCTCTCTAAGGTTATATCTTATACTATTACATTATGTTTATTAAGCATTTGTCTCTTGATATTACACTTATCTGCAGCTATATGTGAGATTTGACTTCTTTATTTCACATATAGTGTATGTCTGGTTTTGTCCTTAAAACCGGGTGTGACATACGCCAAGTCAAGGACTGGGCAGGAACAGCACGGTTTAGGGAACCTTGAGCCAATTTTTCTACAGTTTGTTAAACATATAACCAGATAATCCTACTTACAGATGACAGCTTACACATCAATAGAATACAAATATCACACTTAAGCGCTAATTAAAACTGATTGCAAGTTCAAATTGAGGGTTAGCACTAACTGGGCAGTTCAAACTGATTGCAAGTTCAAATTGAGGGCACGGCACTAAGTGCAAATATCCTACTTGCCAACTAGGCAGTGTCAGCACTAATTTAGATGAAAAAAAAGGAATTGACTATTTGAGGGTTTTGTAACACCCGAGGTGTTTGCCACCAGTTAAGCAGTGGGATTGAGCTCAAATATGGTAGATTAAGTGGTAATGAAGATGTCAAGGTCAAACCTATGGAAGCGAGCCCCAACCTAAACTTGGATGTTGCACCCTTGCTTTATATATATAGGCCATTTTCAAGATATATGCTTGGGTGGAGTTATTACAATATCTTCATGTGTCTCACCTTAGTACCTATCTATATTGATCCCTGGAAAAGTTTTATGACGTTTGGAATCAAAAAGTCACATGAAATGATAAGTTATATGCTTGTTGGAATGACTTTACTAAGTGTTGGAATTGCATTATTAAGTGGATGGAAATATAGGTCATCAACCAAACCTTGCAACCTTGCCCAAATGACTCTATATGGACTCTACAACAAAAGTCAAGAAAGGTTCGTGTTGAGCAAATGCCCAGAAAATGCTCCAATTGATCAAAAAGGATAATTTGAGCTTCATCGTGATCCTACTTTGGTCAAAGTAGAACAGTAGGTTCTATACCAGTTTTGAGGTTGGACCTTAAATGAAAGTTGTAGTCCATATCATGTAGAACAAACTTTGTTTTTGGACCAAGAGCTAGATCAACTTGGAAATAAATCAAACAGAGGCTCGAAGAATGAATCAGCGGCTGTTTTATGTTTACAGACTTAGAATTTTTCTAAGTCTGGAATTCATCATCGTCGACGTTGGCATGTCGCGTTCTCGTGTTTTCGTTAAGCAACTTGAGTTGAGCCAAAAATAAAAGTTGGAGCTTACATCTTGGAGAAGAGCATGCAAAAAGTTGGATTAAGTTTGATTAGGTTTTGACCTCCGAATGCGAGTTTCCGTGACCTCCATCAACATGTTGACATTGTTATTTTGGCAACTAATTAACTGCTAATCGGTTGCTCTAATGACCTTGACTCCTTAATGAAAAACGTAGAGCTTCATGTGGGCTTCAAACTTCGTTTTTGGTCCGAGTTCTAATTCGGCCTAGAGCAAGCCCGAATCGGCGCCCCACCTTGCTCTCCTCAGCGCCCACCACGTGTTCGACGCTTTGCCGACGTGGTCTGCTTGCATGAACGCCGCGCGCCCTCTCCCTTGACGCGTGCCCTCGCTTCCCTGTGGCTGCCTCGCTGCTTCTCCACGCGCCCCAGGCCGATGTGGACGACTGGGCTCACTCTATCCCTCGCACCCTCGCCTCGGTGCTGCTCGCGGGCACGCACAGCCATGGCCATGGTGGCTGAGCTCGCCGTCGTCGCCGTTCTCCCACCTCCGCGCCTCCTCAGCCCTAACCACTAGCCCTAGCACCTTCACCATCGCGCGGCGCACCTCCAGCGCCCATTCCCCGGCCCCGACCGTCGCCGGAGGCCGCTGGCGCCGTGCAGCTCCGCCGCCGAGCCACGGGCTTGCGTGGCTGTGCCGCCACGGGCCGCCTCGGGCCAAGTAGAGGCCACCTGCGGGTGCGGCCTGCAGCTGCCATGCTCCCGCGCCCCTTCCTTGCCGCCGAGGAGCATCCCCATCGCCGGAACGACGAGCTCCCGGCGACCCCCCTCTGTTCATTCGCGACCAGGGACCTCGCGGGGGGAATTCGACTAAATCCAGGGGGTTTTGTGCACTGTCATAGACTCAGATGAATAGTGCCGCGAGGACTGTTTTGTGATGATTTTGCAGGAACTTTGAAAATACATAGTAAATCATAGAAAAATTGTAAAATAGCAAATGAGTACTTTTTGGAATCCTTGTGAAATTCTCTATGCAGTAGATCTATAATATGACATATTTTAGTTTAAAGTTTTCTTTGTAAAAATGGATTTGTGCAGCTAGGTTTTTAATGCTAGTTGTATTTGTCATTTTCATAACTGTAGATCTAGGGCTCCAAATGAAGTGAAATTTTTGTGGCATGCTATTCATATGATTTTTAATGTGTGGTAATTATTTCATGAATTTTGGTTGCCATATGAGTGATTTATTAGTGTATCTTTCTCTCACGTGAATTCTTGCAATAGCAATTTTTCTTTTTCATAGATGTTGATATACGTGTCCAAATGGCTTGAAATTTGTACAGTAGACTATTGGGTGTATGTAAGAGCTACTGTAATTTTTATAGATTTTTTTTATGGACTTTTGGTATATGTTTATTATTTCACCTTGCTATTTAAATAAATTAAGAAATGCTTTAAAAGAAATTATTTAATGATAAGCACTATGCTTTTTGGTGATCATTTAACATGCACTTTATGATGGTTACATTGGTTGTGGCCAAATATATGTTTGGAATGTAAGTTAATATTTATTCTTGCAATTGATGCTTTCCTGGACAGTTTCTGGGACTTTGGTAATTACACCATGAAAATGATGTTTGATGAGAAACATGCTTATAACAAAGTTGTAAATAACTTATTAATCTAGCTTGTGTTAAATTTTGGTGTCCTTTGGCCTTATAGTTTGTGAGTAATAACTGTTTCAAGTTGGGTTCTAGAAATAGTTGTTCTCTGGAATCTCTGGACCAGATTCTGTAATTATGCATGTTTGATTTAGTTAACTTGAGAATCATGCTATGGTGATTAAAGATGAATTATATACAATTTCATAAGCTTTCCAGAATGTCTTGTTGCATGTCTATTGGATTTGTATAACTCCAGTTATGATCCAAACATGTAGATGTTGTTTGCAGTCCAAAAATTGTCAGATGCTAGTCATGGTTGTTTACTCCATGTGTTGCTAAGTGTGGCTTATACCCTTAATGATAGTCAAGTTAAGATACTTGTGATCTTGTCAAACTTGTGTTAGGCTTAATGTGCTTGCCCTCTTTAATTGGTTGTGTGAGGTTAGCTAATTAGCTTTTGGTGTCTATGTCTTAATCGTGTGTTTACATGCATGATTATGTGATGCATCTCTTGTTACCATTCATCATATTCATACGCGTGCATCTTGCATCTCATTTAGGTTCGCTAGATGCACCACGTGAAGGATGAGATGTTGAAGCCAAACCCAAAGACGGTGTTTGGTGGAACTATCCCGAAGATGGAAGTACTCAGCGAGTGTCATCTGACAACTACTGACTTGTGTCGGATCCCAGGCAAGCCCCGGAGCATTCTAAGCCTCCTACTTTACAAAAGCAATTGAGTATATATATGTTATATATGTATTATTGCATTAAGTTATAGGAGTTGATTGAAAACACTTGCTGCATATATATCCTTTCCTTGTCCCGTAAATATGCCTGAAATCCTATTTTAGTACAGGATCAAAAATATTGCTTAGCCCTGCTTAGACCGGTAGTGATCGGTGATTTCCTGTCACCTGAAATTATAGGTGGTTACTGGAATATTTTAGCTAAGGAATGGATGATATCCTGGAAATAACCAAGTGTTGATGAATAACTGGAGACCGGGCGGCATAAGTATTGGGCAACCAGACAGGGTTCTGGGGTGCCTGTAGTTTCCGCCTGTGTCGATTAAGGACCGTCCGTTGTTGTCCCTCGGGTCATGTTGAACGCATGCCTCATATTTAGCTGGCCGAATAAGGTACCTTTCGACCGCGAAGCTGGGAGATTATTCGGGCCGAGTGGATTGCCCGCAACGCACTGTACCGGAGCAGTAGTGGCAGGAAACGGGGGCGCGATGATAAGGCCAAAGAGCAGTCGGGCGGCCCCCGGGTACAAGTGGTTCCTGGCAAGCTCGCGACTTTACCTGAATGGTTGACTCGGTGACCAACACCTCACTTTAGCGGGTGAGTGAGGTTTGTGTGAGGAATAACTTACCAGCTGGTTAATAATCGATTCGAATCGCCATCGTTCACTGGATAGTGAACACTTGACTCGAGCTACTGCATCGTAGTAATGATTATGGAACATGGATGGTTATGTGGATGATGTTGGAAATGCTAAAACCTGAAATGGTAACCTTTGATGTTAATGGTTAATCAAGTGATTGCTTTAGCATAGGTGCTTACCTAGATTGAATAGGTTATAATAAAGATGACGCAAAAATACTTAAATTAGTTTACTTATGATAACTTATGCTTTTCGCAAATGAGTCAAGCTAGCCCACTGAAAGAAAGCCTTGCATACTCCTTGGTGTCATTATTTCTGGTTTATGACGGGTAAGTCTAGCTGAGTACCTTCTCGTACTCAGGGTTTATTCCCACTTGTTGCAGGTTGTGATATAACATAGCTACTGCAAGAATTGGAAGACTCCGATTGTAGTGGCGGAGTGTGATCATGGGCATGATCCGTCTGAGCTATCTTGTCTCTCATGCTTTTGTTGGAATTTGACCTTGGTACTGGCATGTATTTGAATTAAGGTGATATTAGTTTCAAACTACTTTGCTTCCGCTACTTTTGAACTTGAGTTGTAATAACTCTACCGAACTCTGATGTATGTTGAATTACTTATGAAATGGATGTAACATATGACCTGTTATGTTGGACCACTATGATCTTGGCTTGTAGGTTGGTTGGTTTGAAATCCCTCGTGATTTTATTGGACTACCGGAGTTATAGGAGCTTAAGTACGGGAATTTAATTGCTCCGGCGATTGTTTTTGTACTTTTGTTCTTATAATTTGGGCGGTTCCGTGACAGGTTTAAATTTTGGAGACCCAAACTAAACTAGCAAACCACAGATAACTCCAAAATTTTTGGAGATCCAAACTAGACTAGAGCAAAAGGTACATGATCATCTAGAAAAAAAACAGTATTCCCAAACTGGGGCGTTGAGCTTGTCCTAGGTGACAATCTGAAGTGGTTAAACAGAAATTCAACTTCAGAGACAAAAGTCACTAATCACTAGATTGCTAATTTTTCGACTCCTTTGTGAGAGTCTCAATGGCTGTGCTTTCCTGAAATGCAACAGTCACTAATCACTGATATCAGTTCTATGTAAAAACAGGCAAATGCAGATTTGGTGCCAATTGCAAGTTCAATCATCCAAAAACCAAAATATACTAAGACCCCACCTTTGATACCCCTGTGGTGCATAATGCAAAGGGGCTTCCTATAAGACCAGTATGTATTGACCAAATGGTTCTTTAGCTACAGCAGTAAACTTCCGTTATTTTTTTTATTTGCTAGAGCACTAGATACAGTAAATTTGAGTTTTATTCACATCTTTTATTTGGAAACCATATCAATAAATAGCTTATTACTATAGCCTTGACTGTACCCAAATAGCTTGCTAAAATATCTTGACCTTATACCCCAAATTTTCAGACAGCAATCACAGAGACCTGACAAATATAGTTCAGCAAATATGAAAACCTGACAAATGTAGCCAATAGTAGCATACTAACAGCAGTAACATACTAACAGCAAAAGTTGACATATAACTCGACATAGCAGGTACCATTTCACAGTAACTGAAATTTCAGAAAATTCATATTCACACTAACAATATTAGGTGCAACTAGATTAGTCCATGTTCTGCCCATTTATCTAACTTGGATTATGATGTCAGTTATTTCTCTGAGACGTGATTAGAGAAACAGCACACTCACAGCATTAGAGAAATAGCACACTCACGGAAAACGCAGCCACAGAAGAGCGAGAAGGAAGGGATGAATCAGCAGTTTACCTGTACGATGGTGCTGACGGTTGGGGAAGACCCGAGGATGACGCGCGAGCGGCACTAGGGTTCGCCGTGGGGGACAGAGAGGCGAGGAGCTCGAAGGCATGGCTAGGGTTTCGTAGCAAAGCTCCATGAACAGCGGCGGCGCTCCATGAACCCACGGCTAGGGTTCCAAAGCAGAGCTCCATGAACGGCGGCGGCGCTAGGGTTCGCCGCGGGGCACGGAGAGGCGAGGAGCTCGAAGGCATGGCTAGGGTTCCACAGTAGAGCTCCACGAACGACGGCGGCGCTCCACGAACCCACGGCTAGGGTTCCGCAGCGGAGCTCCACGAATGGCGATGGCGTTAGGGTTCGCCGCGGGGGATGGAGAGGTGAGGAGCTCCAAGGCACGGGTAGCGTTCCGCAGCAGAGCTGCACGAATGGCGGAGGAGCTCCAAGGCAGAGGAGATGGCGGCGGCGGCGGGGGGAAACAAATTGGCAGCCCTTCGGGGACGAAATGAACACGCAAAAGGACTTAGAAAAAATTAGGGGAGGAGGACAGGTATTTATAGGCCGCGATTTACCGAGGCGGGCGGCTTAGGGTGCCCGCCTCAGTTAATATTAACCGAGGTGGGCGGCTTATGTTTCCCGCCACGGTTAATACAATTAACCGAGGCGGGCCGCTTAGGGTGCCCGCCTTGGTTAAAACTTTTCAATTTTAAATTTAATGAAACTCTGTTATTTTGGTTTCACAACATTTTGAACTAGATATTTCATTTCTAATGCTTTTTAAAATTCATAGGAGTAGTACTGGTAGTATTGTACAAGTGTATGAGTAGTGTAGTAATAGTAGTGTATAGGAGTAGTAGTAGTACACTAGTGTAGTAAGTAGTAGTGTAGTAGTAGGAGTAGTACTAGTAGTAGGAGTAGTGTAGTAGTAGTAGGAGGAGCAGTAGTACACTAGTGTAGAGTGTAGTAGTAGTAGTAGTAGTAGTAGTAGTAGTAGTAGTAGTAGTAGTAGTAGTAGTAGTAGTAGTAGTGTAGTAGTAGTGTAGTACTAGTAGTTGGGTAGTAGTGTACAAGTGTAGGAGTAGTGTAGTAAGTAGTAGTGTAGTACTAGTAGTAGCAGGAGCAATTTAGTAGTAGTAGTAGTGTAGTAGGAGTAATAGTGTAGTAAGTAGTAGTGTAGTAGGAGTTCCATTACAATAAAAGTTAGTTACATAAAAAGTTCTCGTTAATCAATAAGTGAGTACATTATTACATAAATGTGTGGCATACATATCACTTTGCTAGAAGTGATCCTATGACGGACTTCTTCTCACCGTCGAGGTGGAACCAGGGCTTCATCTTGGTCTTGCTCACGTGGTTCTTGACGATCTTGATCTTGTGTGGATGATCAGTAAAGAGCGAGAACTCTATGTAGTTGTTATATTCTTCGGGACTCTGGACTCCATCGGCTCCCACGATCCTCTGCTTTCTTGACACAACCACATGCTTGTTGGACTCTTTGTTGGATTCTTTGGGCTTCGCGTAGTAGGCTACCTGTGTGACGCAGTTTGTGAGTACCCACTCATCATCTTTGTAGCTGACACTTTGGAGGTCAATGGTGGTTAGCCCATACTCGTCCATGCCAACCGCCTTCGACTTGACCCACTGGCACTGGAAGATGGGTATCTGTAGGTCACCGCTGTAGCCAAGTTCCCATATCTCTTCGATCTGCCCATATTATGTCTTGATCTCCCCCGTCGCCTCGTTGATGCCCTCATATCGAACACTGCAGTTGTGTCGCGCTCTTTTTGTCCTCTTTCGTGTGGAACCTGTATCCATTGATGTCATACCCTTGCCATGTGGTGATTTGGCTAGACGGGCCGGATGCAAGCTTCGATTCTTCAGTATTTAAATCGGTCGTTATGTCTTGCTTTTGGATCCACGTTGTGAAATTGATCTTGTGTTGTCTCTATACCCACGCCTCCGTGCATCCGTCACTAGCACGACAGATCTCATTCAGGTGCTGCTCAACCCACTTGTCCATTAACACTAACTCATTAAGGGTGTCGTGATGGGCTTCTTGCACGATTTCGTACTCTATATCAGTGCGTACTTTCCTCCCCGTGCACCCTATCCCCATTGTTTTGCCTTCATGCTGATAGACAGGCAGCCTAATAGCATTTTCATCTCGGACGTATCTCGTGCAGCAGTTAACGGCCTCCTCTGTTGTGTATGACTCGATCATTGAGCCCTCTGGGTAAGCACAATTATGGACGTATCTATTGAGGGTGGACATGAACCGCTCGTATGTCCACATCTGGTGCAAGTAGACAGACCCCAGTTCCTATATCTAATCGACCATCTGCATCATCAGGTGTGGCATAATATCAAAGAAAGACAGTGGGAAGCACAGCTCGAGCTGGCAAAGAGTCTCCGCGATGAACTCTTTTAGGACAGGTAGCTCAGCTTCATTGATGACCTTCTATGTGATGCGGTTAAAGAAGTAGGACATGCGCATTGTAACACCTCAGGTGTTTAGCTCCATAATTGCATTGCATTGCATTAGCATGAACATTCATCATCTCATTATGATTTACTTTGCTTGCAACAATATTGGGTGTTTTAGGGTTTTGATTTGTTTCCAATCATGTGACCCTAGGATTTTTGTGTAGCTAAGGGGTAGAGTGGCTAATTATATCCTACAATACCTTAATCTCACTTAGAGTAACTAATGGAGCAATGTTCATGTTGACCAAAATTACCAAAATGCCCTCAAATGTGTTGTTGACCAGCATTGGGCCCTAGAATGCCTTAGTTTGACCAATTAAAAAGTCTAGCTTAGAGACCTTGCATGGAGGAGCAACCTTAAGCAAAGTTGTAGAGAATTTCCTAGGGAACAAAAGTCTCAATATGGTCATCTCATGAAAATGAACAGAACATGCTCAAAATTGGCCCACAAGTCAGCTAGAAGGGCTGCCCCAGCACTTAGAAAATTTCTAAGTCTAGAAAGTGATCCTTCAGTTTGATGGTGGCCTACTTTGGGAGCTTGTAGTTTGCAAACCAGACCAAACCAGCTCTAACTCATATTGACACTTTTGTAGTACCCACTTTGCTCTACCACATTATCAACATCAGCATCATCTAGTTCTAAATGGGTTAGGAGATATGGTGCTTGGAAAAATGGGTTTCAGTCGGTTAGTTAACTGAGACTCGGTTTCAGTTGTCGGGAGCCTCACTTCAGGACACTATCTCACTAACTAAGTCGAACCAGTCCATGATCTCTCTTACAAACTTGTAGTCCTTGCATAGGGCTACGACTTTGCTATTTGGAGATTTCACTAACTCGAGCTCGGTTGGGAGTTAATTGGCACCAAAATCGCGCTGTCAGACCAACTAATCGGACTCCATTCAGAGTTCAGACAGAGGCAGTGTCATGGCGACTGGGCAGAATGGCGCTGCCGCGTGGCGCCCGCGCTCTGCCAGCGCCTCCACGTCGCGAGCTCAGGCGTGGATGTGAAGACCGAGCCGACACCTCGCCTCGCACTCACTCACGCTCGCCATCTCCATTCACCTCTCGCCCTTGCCGTGCCCACCGAGACACAACCCGGACGCGCCATTGCCGCCGCACACTTCCCCGTGGTCATGCGAACTCGCCGTCATGCCACGGCCACCCAAACCCCGCCCATCGCTCCGCCAGAGTCTCCTCTACCTCCTCCATCCTTTACCTGAACCAATCATGCGGAGGTGAGAGCGAATTTACATTTCCGCCACCGCGAGACCTCGCCGGCATTTTCGTCCGCGTGGCGGCTCACCGTGGCTAGCTCACTGCCGCCACTTTCCGTCCTTGCTAACTCTTGTTTTGGGTTCCTGGTCGCGTAGAGAAGCTTAGGGTATGATGTTACCGGTAGGGGAGGACGGTCCACACCGGAACGCGGTCGTGCGCTACCGCGCCATGGCCGCCGATTCGGTGCTCTCACGGCCAGCCGCATTCACCCCACCTCTGTCCGTGACCTTAGCATAGATAGATCCGCCATCTCCTCTAGAAGCCGTAGCGCGCCCAACCTAGGTCCCTTGCTCCCGGAGCTCGCCGGAGCACCACCGTGTGCCACCTCCGAGCCACGGTCCCCATGGTCGTTGTAGCTAGGGTTGGGTAGAATCCCTGAATTGAGGGTTAGGTGATGCGAGAGGTCACGTGGAACCCGTCGGTGCTCTTCCCGTCGCCGGAGACGTCGTCGTCGGCGAGCAGGAACTCGCCGGAGCCCGCGGCCTTCCCCTCTCTACTTCCTTCTCACTGCCAGCTGACCCCACATGGCAGGTGCCGCACGCGGGTGGGACAGCCCGAGCAGGCCGCGTGCGTAGTTGGGCCGCGTCGGTTCCCAGGTCGGCCCAGCAGCGAATAGGAATTATTTTATTTTTCTTTATTCTGTCACAATTTTAGATAATGTTTAGGAAATGAATATCTAGGGTTTTACTTGCTCAAAAATTATGAAGTAAATTTTTTTGGGCTCTGCATGATGTGTAGTATTTAAGAAAAATATAAAATAGATATGTGATGTTTAGTTTCTGGAAGAAATAATTAGGGTTTTGAAATGTGTCTTAATTAGGATATAAACTTGATAAATGAATAACTGGAGTTCTATTGTCCCAAAAATTGTGAAAATTGGTGGGTAGGTTAATTTATGCATGTTTTAGCTCTGGTAAAAATTTGGGCACTAGTGCTTGAGTACTTTTCAAGTTATGGTGGTGTCATGTTATTTTAAGGAATATTTGAATGAAATTTAGTAATTTTTCTACATGTGTAATGTTCATATAAATTTTTGGAGAGTGTCCTGGTACCCTAAAGTGTTTAAGAAAAATATAAATTCTATTGTTTGATACCTTTCAATGTGAATTGTTAATTATACAAAAATCAGCCTTTTTGGCTTGTGAATTTTATGTAGGGAGTTTCTTTGAATAACTTTAGTTCAAGTTTTTACAGTAGCCTCTTTTTGGGTCAGAGAGTCTCCTGTAATGTTTGTAGAATTTTATGAGCAGTTTACTTATATGATTAAAATTCCACTTAATTAATTAAGTAAATTAATAAAGGGTTGTAAATAAATATTCTAGGTGGCCACACCTTACTTTCTGGTGTTTTGTGACCTATGTGAACTTTTGGTAACATTAGTTTGGTCTTAGAGGAAGTTTACCACATAAATAAATATTTAATCTTCACAATTCTAGGTTTGAAGATGATTTGAAGGGCATTTTATAAGCTTTCCAGATTGTCTTGGATCATATCTTTTGGAGTTAGGAATCTCCAGCTATGATAGAAACATTCAACTGCTATCCAGATTGTCTTGCCTTGATATTTGTGTTTGGATATGATAACTTAAGTAAAGTTGTTCTTGTGATTGTTAGGTGTTAGGGCCTTAACAGAGGAGGAACAGCTATACCTTAGGTTGAGTAGATTAGGTGAGTACTTCTCTACCGGAGAGGAAATTTGTAGTTAATAATTGAAGTGATTTGAATAGAGCTTTAGCAGTGGTTGTAATGCATTTCATTCTGAGCATGTTGCATCCTTCATTATGCATCCATGAAATTTATTATGCACTCATGCAATAGGTGTTCCAGAGGGGGTAACTCTCCTCGAGTTCGAGCAAGCGATCCCGGAGGAGATCCAAGAGCAGCCGAAGGAGCCAGAGAAACCAGCCGGTGGAGGAGTTCCCGCAGAAGATCTGCCTGAGTGTCCTGACCACCGGCCGTCCACCTTTTAAAGGCAAGCCCCGGTGCATGCTGAACCTATTGTTTTATAAATCAATCTTGAGTACTTTTAATTGTTTACTGCATTAAGTTGTAGGAGTTGTATGAAAACACTTGCTGCATTATACCTGTCCTTGTCCAGATATCGTACTTAATCCTACATTAGATTTAGGCACGTGTCAATGCTTAGCCCTGCATAGTCCGGTAGAAGTCAGGTGATTTCTGGTCATCCGCGAGATGTAGGAATGGGTCACGAGTGGCTTATGGCTACCGTGGATGGAACCATGCCTTAAAATGAAATTGAGACCGGGCGGGAGTTCGATAGTACAGCCGCAAGACACTTCACGTCTTGGGTGTGGAGCTATGCCCGTCTGAGTCATTTAAGGACCGATTCGCTGTACGTCCTTGAGTCATGTTGAACGTAGTCTAACACTTAGTTAGCCGGATAAGTCGTTCCGACCGTGAATCCGAGTAATATGGTTCAGGCCGAGAATCGAATGGTAGGTTGCTTCTTGGAGGAGAGAAAGGATGTGCTTGGGGACATTGGCGTGAGACCAAGGGAGGGTTAGAGTCCCTATCACCTGGCAGAGTGTCGCCCTTGGGGTCATCACATCATTCGGACCCGCGATTCCTGAATCATACGAAAGGTGGCTTGTGCGACCCTGGCAGGGGCCTGCGTGGTGAGTGTGAGAAATACCTCTCCAGCTGGATGGGAATTCGATTTGAATCGCCGTCGCTCCCGGTTAGTGAGTACTTGACTTGAGCAGTGGCAACGTAGATCGCATTAATTGAACAGATGGTTAAGTGAATGATACAATGTTGCCACAATTTATACCTGCTATGGATATAATGTTAATAATTATTTGATTATGATCAAGTGCATGTTTAGTACAGGTGCTAAGATAGATGACAGGTAAATGCTAAAAATAACTGCTAGTACAGGTTAAAAGAGTTTCAATTACTTATGCCTTTCTGCAAAATATGATGTCAGCTAGCCTCTTGTGTAAGCCTTGCATAATCCTTGGTGTCATCTTATTTCTGGTTTTTGACGGGTAAGTCTAGCTGAGTACATTCCAGTACTCAGGGTTCATTGCCTCCTGTTGCAGATGATATGCTTTATCAAGGCTTCTGCAAGACCTGTCTCCACCCTGCGGGTGATGAAGACTAGATCACTAGGGCGTGATCATCCTTTATGTACTTTCCCTAATGCTTTTGCGGGATGTTGATCAGTAAGACTGGCAGTAGTATTTAAACAACTGGTGTGTGTTATGCTTACGCTACTTTACGAACTTGGTTTGTAATAATTTACGACTCCGTGTGTGTAAGCGTATTTCGGAACTACTTGTGAAATGTAACGTGTGATGTGTATGTTGAATGATGCGATCTTGGTTGTAATCAAGTTGGTTTAAAATCCTTTGTGGTTTCGATTGACTATCGGGATTATATGGGCTCAAGTTCGAAAATTTGAGCGCTTCGGTGCTTGTTTTTGTACTTGTGCTCTTATAATTTGGTTGGTTCTGTTACAGCTGGTACCGGAGCATAATTCAACATTAAACACATCATATGAGTATTTAAAAATAAAAGTATTTGTTTATGAAAAGGGTTAAAACTCTAAAAATTATTTTTATAGGTATGCCAGTGATCACATCCCTTAGCCCAAATAAGGACTCTTAGGTGGCTTATTATAAAGACTAACTTGGGGGCCTTGTTTGTTTTTGTTTTGTCATCCATACGGCGTGATATTGTATGGATGACATCCACTTGGGTGGTAATGTATGGATCAATTGCCTCGACGCTCTAGTAAGTGTGAGTTGTGAGAGCATGATCGTCTAACTGGCGATCTAGGGGAGAGTAGCTTTGGTGACTTGCATACTTACATGTTCAAACCATGTAATTATGTAAGCACTTAATTGTGGGAATATATATTGGGTAGCTTTGATACTGAAGTATATACACCAGGGGATGTGTATATGGAAAGTATTTAATTTACTGCTTTCTTATGTGCTTATATTGGGAAACTGTTGGGCTGAAATGAGATTTTTTGCAGGTACACTAACAGCGTAATGAGTAGACCGATAGTTCGCTTATATGAGAGAACGTATGTATGCCACCGCCTAGCGTTAGAACTTTAGGTTTCTACTAAGGTGAGAGGGCGTACGGAACGTGCATGCATCATATTTAATTATGTCATACATGTCATTTCACACCCTCCTTAAAATTTTCAATAGTCCCAACTAAATTAAATTTCGTATCCCCTAAATTATCCTCACTTTAAGTCGTATCTTGTTGCTACAGATGGCACGCACTAAGAGGACCGCTTGCAAGTCAACCGGAGGCAGGGTCCCTCGCCACCAGCTCGCTCCAAGTGAGCCCCGCCCCGAGCCCACTAAGGTGGAAAGGTTGAGGGTTGAGTTGGCCAAGGTGACTGCTGCTAGGAATGTGGCGCAGCAGCAACTGGAGCAAGTGATCCATGACCGAGATCAGGAAACACTTGCGGTCCAGAGGTTGACAGTAGCCAATCACAACTGTCAACGCATGCTAGTCCATATGATGAACTAGAGGGATGAAGCCTGGCACGAGGAGAACATCCTGAGAGCTCATCAGGTGGAGCTCGAGCAACAGTTGGAGAATGCAGAAGAGTACAATGACAATCTTCATGAAGAAGTGCACCGCCTGAACAACCAGCTCAATCCTCTATTGCCTTAGGACAATAACGAGGATGAGGAGATGGGCTCAGGAGTCTTCATGGCTGAAGATGAAGATGAACTAGAGGTCAATGGACCACAGGATGCCCCACCAGAAGAAGAACCAGGAGGAGAAGAAGATGAGGAGTTAGAGCCTTCTAGCGACGAGGATGGCGGGGAGATCCTTGACACCGACTCCGAGGATGATGCTTAGCGTAGTCATCACGTAGCTACGATGTTAGAATCATCTTTTGTGCCCTCCCTGTGTTGGAGTGAGGCTTTGTAATAACTTGGCTTTTGGGATGTAAGGTCGAACCCTATGTTTCCCTGGATGTTTAGTGTGAACCTATTAATTTCAATCACAAATGGATGTCTTATTGTGTTGCGTTCGATGATGGTGTCACGATTAGCACCCTTCAGTGCCGTGATGAAACCGAGGGCCTCCTGTGGCGTGTGACATAAGGCTATGCTGCTTGGCACGCGCTGGTATCGAGGTGGCTAGTCATGATCCATCATTGAACACTATCATTGAGAAGTCTCTTTGTGATCAGTTTGAAGTAGCCTTTCTCATTCGATTAGAAGTTTGGATCGAATCCGAGTACCTGTACGGAAGGTCAAAAGTCACGTAGATATTAAAGTAAATGGTTCAGTCACTGCTGTGCTCCCTGTGAGTGAGCCTTTTATCAGAATACATCTTGTTGGGTGCCCATGCATGATTGCGTCAATTGATGCGCTTGAATGAATGTGCGGTTGTGATGAATTATTGTGCCTTGCTTATTGGCGAAGTCATTTTCATGAAGTCAGTTTGACATATTTACGATAATTCATCTACAAATTTCCCACATCGTCAGTGCTCATTGGCTATGCATTTTGCAGATGTCGTACAACCTCCGTCGAGGTCATGGCATTGAGGATGAGGAACAGCCACCCCCTCCGCCACCACCTACCCCGGCTGAGCTGATGCAGACCGTGGTGGAAGGGCAGCGCATGCTGGCAGATGCTATGCGCCAGCTTGCCAACCGGGAGGCTCGTCATGGCCGCCAGGGCCCGGAACCCAATCAATATAGTGATTTCAAGGACTTTCTTGACACTAAGCCCCCGCTCTTTAAGGAGGCGGAGGAACTGCTGCAAGCCGACGAGTTGTTGAACACTATTGAGCAGAAGTTATGTCTGCTTCGCCTGACTGATGCGCTAAAGACTGAATATGCTTCTCATCAACTGCATGGTCCAGCGGGTATTTGGTGGAGCCACTATCGTTCCACATTGCCTGCAAATGTCCCGATTGCTTGGGACTAGTTCAAAGCAGCATTTCACGGGAATTATATTCCTCCAGGTCTTATGGCTATCATGCACACAGAATTCATGAGGCTGTCGCAGGGTAATAATTGTTTGACTGAATACCTGCAAGCTTTCAACAATCTGGCAAGGTATGCAACAGAGTTTGTGGATACCGATGCTAAGAAAATTGCTAGCTTTAAAAGGGGCCTCGGCCCAAAGCTGATGAAGACCATGGGCACTAGCAAGTATACTATCTTCAATGATTTTATCAGTGATGCTTTGACTCAGGAAAACAATAATGCTATTTATTCTGCCTCTAAGAGCCATAAAAGGGCCCTTGAGGTGAGTGCTTCGCAGTCTTGGACTCCAGCTGCACCGAGGGCTTCCCCTCGCCCACCTGCCCTGAATACCAAGTTCCATCCACCGCAGAAGAAGTCTACTGCTAAAACTGGGTTTCGCAAGGCATATACAGTCGCTCTGCCAAAGGGTAATTCTGGTCAGAGCAGCTCCAGTGTTCCTCCCAGCAACATGCCTTGCTGGAACTGCAACAAGCCAGGCCATTGGTCTAGAAACTAT
This sequence comes from Saccharum officinarum, assembly GCA_020631735.1. NCBI lineage: Eukaryota > Viridiplantae > Streptophyta > Magnoliopsida > Poales > Poaceae > Saccharum > Saccharum officinarum. The sequence goes on along the minus strand of CM036217.1, from coordinate 3,722,762 downwards.
CCTTATCCTAAGAAGAATGTCAATCAAGGTGGCCGTCAGGGGCATGCTCATTATAACAGTATTGAGGAAATCCCATCTGGTGAGGTTGTCACCGCTGGTAAGTTCCTAGTTGACCAACATCCTGTAGTGGTACTATTTGATTCAGGTGCTTCGCATTCCTTTATCAGTCCTAAGTTTGCATCAAAGTTTACACACAAATTACATACTGTTGAAGGTGGGGGTTATTGCATTAGTGTGGCAAGTGGGAATATTTCCACAAATAAAGTAGTGGGGAATCTAGAGTTTGAGATAGAGGGGCAAAAGTACTCTCTTGCCTTAGTGGTTTTGTCTGGATTAGGCATAGATGTTATTTTGGGCATGAATTGGATGAGTCAGAATGGGGTACTCATTGATACATCCACCCGGGTAGTTATGCTCAGAGATCCTACAGATCAAAAGGGTTTTCTAGTGTAACTTCCCAGAAAAATTGATTTGTTTGGTGAAGTTCATGCTGTGCAAGCAAAGGCGTTAGCTAAAATTCCCATAGTGAGTGAGTTTCCGGACATTTTTCCTGATGATTTGCCGGGACTCCCTCCGGATCGGGATGTGGAATTTAAAATCGAGTTGTTGCCTGGCACGGCACCCATCTCTAGGAGACCTTATAGGATGCCTCCGAATGAGCTAGCTGAACTTAAGGTGCAGTTGAATGAACTTTTAAAGAAGGGGCTGATTCGTCCTAGTTCGTCTCCGTGGGGATGCCCTACTATCTTTGTGAAGAAGAAGGACCAGTCTTTGCGGATGTGTGTAGATTATAGACCTCTGAATGCAGTCACTGTCAAAAATAAGTATCCTATTCCACGTATCGATATCTTGTTCAATCAGTTGTCTAAAGCTAAAGTCTTTTCCAAGATTGATCTAAGGTCTGGTTACCATCAGATTAAAATCCGTCCTGAAGATATTCCAAAAATAGCTTTCTCGACAAGATACGGTCTTTATGAGTATCTTGTTATGTCTTTCGGCCTGACTAATGCCCCCGCACACTTCATGTGCTTGATGAATTCGGTTTTTATGTCCGAGTTGGATAAGTTTGTGGTGGTGTTTATTGATGACATCTTGAGATACTCTGAAAATGAGGAAGAACACGCTGAACACCTGCGTATTGTCCTCACCAGACTGCGTGAACATCAACTGTATGCGAAGTTCAGTAAGTGTGAATTCTGGCTTTGTGAAGTACCTTTCCTTGAGCATGTGTTGTCTGATGGGGGAATTATGGTGGATCCCACCAAGGTACAAGAAGTATTGAATTGGAAGGCTCCTACTTCGGTTCATGAGGTCCGGAGTTTTCTTGGGTTGGCTGGCTATTATCATCGCTTCATCCCGGATTTCTCAAAAATAGCCAAACCCATGACTCGGTTGCTGCAAAAAGACACCAGGTTTGTCTGGACTCCTGAGTGTGATGCGGCTTTTCACCAACTGCGAACCCTCCTAACCTCGGCTCCGGTTTTGGCACAACCGGATATCGAGAAACCATTTGATGTTTATTGTGATGCCTAAGGCATAGGTTTGGGAGGTGTTTTGATGCAGGAAGGCCAAGTAATTGCATATACCTCTCGACAACTTCGAAAACATAAGGTGAATTATCCAACGCATGACTTAGAACTAGTTGCAGTTGTTCATGCTTTGAAAGTGTGGCGGCATTATCTGCTGGACAATGTCTGCAATATCTACACGGACCACAGAAGCCTCAAATACATCTTCACCTAACCCGAGTTAAATATGCACCAAAGAAGATGGCTTGAGTAGATTAAAGATTATAATCTTCAAGTGCACTATCATCCTGGCAAGGCAAATGTGGTTGCCGATGCTTTAAGCTGAAAGTCTCATTGACATTCCCTAGTTGAAACTGATTTTCATCGATCTCGCCTTCTACATCCAGCAGTCTTGTACAATATCACTGTCAGTTGTACTCTCAAAAGCAAAATTATTGAGCTCCAAAAGACCGATCCTGGTGTATTCCACATCAAGCGTAAGATGAAAGAGGAAGAAACTAAGCATTTCTAGGTAGATGAAGAAGGTGTGCTGTGGTTTAAGGATAGGTTAGTGGTACCCAAGGACCGAGAGCTTAGAGATCAGATCCTGTCCGAAGCACATTCTTCAAAGTTGTCCATCCATCCAGGTAGTAATAAGATGTATTATGATTTGAAGCCACTTTATTGGTGGACCAAAATGCAGAAAGAGATAGCTGCATATGTTGCTAGGTGTGACACCTGCTGTAGAGTTAAAGCTGTGCACATGAAAGCTGGGTTACTACAACCACTTTCTATCCCAGGTTGGAAATGGGAAGAGATAAGTATGGATTTCATCGTCGGACTTCCTCCTACTGTCAAAAATCATAACTCTATCTAGGTAATTATGGATCGCTTAACCAAGTCAGCTCACTTCATTCCTGTTAGAGTGGACTATTGTCCCACTGACTATGTTGAGTTGTACTTCAATCAGATAGTCTGGCTCCATGGGATACCTCGTACTATCGTTTCTGACCATGGTCCCCAGTTCACTGCTCGCTTTTGGGAGCACTTGCATTACCTTCTGGGAACCAAGTTAGTGAGAAGCTCTGCTTATCACCCCCAGACGTCAGGTCAGACTGAACGAGTTAATCAAATCTTGGAAGATCTTTTGCGGACATGTGTAATTTCCTCCAAGGGCTCATGGGAAAAATGGTTGCCTCTAGCCGAGTTTTCATACAATAATAGTTACCAAAAGAGTATTAAGATGGCCCTATTCGAAGCTTTATACGGTCGTAAGTGTAGAACTCCACTAAATTGGGTAGAAGCTGGTGAAAGGAGGTATTATGGTATTGATTTTGTCAAGGAAGCTGAGGAACAAGTCCGTACCATCCAAAAACATATGGCTACAGCCCAAGCTAGACAGAAAAGTTATGCTGATCATCGCAGGAAGCCACTCGCGTTTGAAGTTGGAGACTTCATTTATCTGAAAGTTTCTCTAATGAAGAGTGTACAACGTTTTGGTGTCAAGCGGAAACTTGCACCGAGATACGTGGGTTCTTTTCAGATCATAGGCAAGAGTGGAGCTGTTGCGTATAAGATCCAGTTACCTCCTGAAATGAGTGCCATATTCAATGTTTTCCATGTATCTCAGCTAAAGAAGTGTCTTCGGGTTCCTGAGGAAAGAGTTCCTTTAGGGGATATCAGGCTTGAATCTGATCTAACTTACGAAGAAAAGCCAATCCGGGTGATCAATACTCAAGAACAAGTAACAAGAAGCCGAGTGGGTAAGTGGTATAAAGTAATGTGGAGTAATCAGGGTAGTGAAAGTGACGCTACGTGGGAACGAGAGGACTATTTACGTGATGGTTATAAAGAATTCTATCAAAAATGGTACGCTTTCCAAATCTCGGGATGAGATTTTTATAAGGAGGGAGGGCTGTAACACCTCAAGTTTTTAGCTCCATAATTGCATTGCATTGCATTAGCATGAACATTCATCATCTCATTATGCTTTACTTTGCTTGCAACAATATTGGGTGTTTTAGGGTTTTGATTTGTTTCCAATCATGTGACCCTAGGATTTTTGTGTAGCTAAGGGGTAGAGTGGCTAATTATATCCTACAATACCTTAATCTCACTTAGAGTAACTAATGGAGCAATGTTCATGTTGACCAAAATTACCAAAATGCCCTCGAATGTGTTGTTGACCAGCATTGGGCCCTAGAATGCCTTAGTTTGACCAATTAAAAAGTCTAGCTTAGAGACCTTGCATGGAGGAGCAACCTTAAGCAAAGTTGTAGAGAATTTCCTAGGGAACAAAAGTCTCAATATGGCTATCTCATGAAAATGACCAGAACATGCTCAAAATTGGCCCACAAGTCAGCTAGAAGGGCTGCCCCAGCACTTAGAAAATTTCTAAGTCTAGAAAGTGATCCTTTAGTTTGATGGTGGCCTACTTTGGGAGCTTGTAGTTTGCAAACCAGACCAAATCATCTCTAACTCATATTGACACTTTTGTAGTACCCACTTAGCTCTACAACATTGTCAACATCAGCATCATCTAGTTCTAAATGGGTTAGGAGATAAGGTGCTTGGAAAAATGGGTTTCAGTCGGTTAGTTAACTGAGACTCGGTTTCAGTTTTCGGGAGCCTCACTTTAGGACACTATATCTCACTAACTAAGCCGAACCAGTCCACGATCTCTCTTACAAACTTGTAGTCCTTGCATAGGGCTACGACTTTGCTATTTGGAGATTTCACTAACTCGAGCTCAGTTGGGAGTTAATTGGCACCAAAATCGCGCTGTCAGACCAACTAATCGAACTCCATTCAGAGTTCAGACAGAGGTAGTGTCGTGGCGACCGGGCAGAACGGCGCTGCCGCGTGGCGCCCGCGCTCTGCCAGCGCCTCCACGTCGCGAGCTCAGGCGTGGATGTGAAGACCGAGCCGACACCTCGCCTCGCACTCACTCATGCTTGCCATCTCCATTCACCTCTCGCCCTTGCCGTGCCCACCGAGATGCAACCCGGACGTGCCATTGCCGCCGCACACTTCCCCGCGGTCGTGCAAACTCGCCGTCACGCCACAGCCACCCAAACCCCGCCCACTGCTCCGCCAGAGTCTCCTCTACCTCCTCCATCCTTTACCTGAACCAATCGTGGGAGGTGAGAGCGAATTTACATTTCCGCCACCGCGAGACCTCGCCGGCATTTTCGTCCGCGCGGCGGCTCACCGTGGCTAGCTCACTGCCGCCACTTTCTGTCCTTGCTAACTCTTGTTTCAGGTTCCTGGTCGCGTAGAGAAACTTAGGGTATGATGTTACCGGCAGGGGTGGACGGTCCACGCCGGAACACGGTCGTGCGCTGCCGCGCCATGGCCGCCAATTCGGTGCTCTTGTGGCTAGCCGCATTCGCCCCACCTCTGTCCGTGACCTTAGCATAGCTAGATCCGCCATCTCCTCTGGAAGCCGTAGCGCGCCCAACCTAGGTCCCTTGCTCCCGGAGCTCGCCGGAGCACCACCGTGTGCCACCTCCGAGCCGCGGTCGCCATGGTCGTTGTAGCTAGGGTTGGGTAGAATCCACGAATTGAGGGTTAGGTGATGCGAGAGGTTACGTGGAACCCGTCGGTGCTCTTCCCGTCGCCAGAGACGTCGTCGTCGGCGAGCAGGAACTCGCCGAAGCCCACGGCCTTCCCCTCTCTGCTTCCTTCTCACTGCCAGCTGACCCCACCTGGCAGGTGCCGCGCACGGGCGGGACGGCCCGAGCAGGCCGTGCGCGCAGTTGGGCCACGTCGGTTCCCAGGCCGACCCAGTAGCGAATAGGAATTATTTCATTTTTCTTTATTCTGTTATAGTTTTAGATAATGTTTAGGAAATGAATATCTAGGGTTTTACTTGCTCAAAAATTATGAAGTAAATTTTTTTGGGCTCAGCATGATGTGTAGTATTTAAGAAAAATATAAAATAGATATGTGATATTTAGTTTCTAGAAGAAATAATTAGGGTTTTGAAATGTGTCTTAATTAGGATATAAACTTGATAAATGAATAACTAGAGTTCTATTGTCCTAAAAATTGTGAAAATTGGTGGGTAGGTTAATTTATGCATGTTTTAGCTCTGCTAAAAAATTGGGCACTAGTGCTTGAGTACTTTTCAAGTTATGGTGGTGTCATGTTATTTTAAGGAATATTTGAATGAATTTGAGTAATTTTCTACATGTGCAATGTTCATATAAATTTTTGGAGAGTGTCCTGGTACCCTAAATTGTTTAGGAAAAATATAAATTCTATTGTTTGATACTTTTCAATGTGAATTGTTAATTATACAAAAATCAGCCTTTTTGGCTTGTGAATTTTGTGTAGGGAGTTTCTGTGAATAACTTTAGTTCAAATTTTTATAGTAGCCTCTTTTTGGGTCAGAGAGTCTCTTGTAATGTTTGTAGAATTTTATGAGCAGTTTACATATATGATTAAAATTCCACTTAATTAATTAAGTAAATTAATAAAGGGTTGTAAATAAATATTCTAGGTGGCCACACCTTACTTTCTGGTGTTTTTGTGACCTATGTGAACTTTTGGTAACATTAGTTTGGTCTTAGAGGAAGTTTGCCACATAAATAAATATTTAATCTTCACAATTCTAGGTTTTCTGGACAGCTGATAGTATCTTTGGGTTTGACCCTTCATAAAAGTATTTGCTAGAAAACTTGTGAATACCAAAGTTGTAGTAAACTTGATAAACTAGCTGGTGTCAAAATTTGAGGGCATTTGGCTTAGTAGTTTAGGAGTTATTGCTGTTTTAAGTGACTGTCCAGAAATGGCTGCTCTCTGTTTAGAGAGGACAGATTTCTGGAACTTGGGAAATTCGACCTGGAAAACTTAGGAATTAAGGGTGGAGGTCTAAAGATGATTTGAAGGGCATTTTATAAGCTTTCCAGATTGTCTTGGATCATATCTTTTGGAGTTAGTAATCTCCAGCTATGATAGAAACATTCAACTGCTGTCTAGAATGTCTTGCCTTGATATTTGTGTTTGGATATGATAACTTAAGTAAAGTTGTTCTTGTGATTGTTAGGTGTTAGGGCCTTAACAGAGGAGGAACAGCTATACCTTAGGTTGAGTAGATTATGTGAGTACTTCTCTACCGGAGAAAAAATTTGTAGTTAATAATTAAAGTGATTTGAATAGAGCTTTAGCAGTGGTTGTAATGCATTTCATTCCGAGCATGTTGCATCCTTCATTATGCATCCATGAAATTTATTATGCACTCATGCAATAGGTGTTCTAGAGGGGGTAACTCTCCTTGAGTTCAAGCAAGCGATCCCGGAGGAGATCCAGGAGCAGCCGAAGGAGCCAGAGGAACCAGCCAGCGGAGGAGTTCCCGCAGAAGATCTGCCTGAGTGTCCTGACCACCGGCCGTCCACCTTTCTAAAAGGAAAGCCCCGGTGCATGTTGAACCTATTGTTTTATAAAATCAATCTTGAGTACTTTTAATTGTTTACTGCATTAAGTTGTAGGAATTGTATGAAAACACTTGCTGCATTATACCTGTCCTTGTCCAGATATCGTACTTAATCCTACATTAGATTTAGGCACGTGTCAATGCTTAGCCCTGCATAGTCCGGTAGAAGTCGGGTGATTTCCGGTCATCCGCGAGATGTAGGAATGGGTCACAAGTGGCTTATGGCTACCGTGGATGGAACCATGTCTTAAAATGAAATTGAGACCGGGCGGGAGTTTGATAGTACAGCCGCAAGACACTTCACGTCTTAGGTGTGGAGCTCTGCCCGTCTGAGTCGTTTAAGGACCGATTCGCTGTACGTCCTTGAGTCATGTTGAACACAGTCTAACACTTAGTTGGCCAGATAAGTCGTTCCGACCGCGAAGCCGAGTAATATGGTTCAGGGCAGGAATCGAATGGTAGGTTGCTTCTTGGAGGAGAGAAAGGATGTGCTTGGGGACATTGGCGTGAGACCAAGAGGGGGTTAGAGTCCCTATCACCTGGCAGAGTGTCGCCCTTGGGGTCACGACATCATTCGGACCCGCGATTCCTGAATCATACAAAAGGTGGCTTGTGCGACCCTGGCAGGGGCCTGCGCGGTGAGTGTTAGAAATACCCCTCCAGCTGGATAGGAATTCGATTCGAATCATCGTCGCTCCCGGTTAGTGAGCACTTGACTTGAGCAGCGGCAACGTAGATCGCATTAATTGAATAGATGGTTAAGTGAATGATACAATGTTGCCATAATTTATACCTGCTATGGATATAATGTTAATAATTGTTTGATTATAATCAAGTGCATGTTTAGTACAGGTGCTAAGATAGATGACAGGTAAATGCTAAAAATAACTGCTAGTACAGGTTAAAAGAGTTTCAATTACTTATGCCTTTCTGCAAAATGTGATGTCAGCTAGCCTCTTGTGTAAGCCTTGCATAATCCTTGGTGTCATCTTATTTCTGGTTTTTGATGGGTAAGTCTAGCTGAGTACATTCCAGTACTCAGGGTTCATTCCCTCCTATTGCAGATGATATGCTTTATCAAGGCTTCTGCAAGACCTGTCTCCACCCTGCGGGTGACGAAGACTAGATCACTAGGGCGTGATCATCCTTTATGTACTTTCCCTAATGCTTTTGCGGGATGTTGATCAGTAATACTGGCAGTAGTATTTAAATAACTGGTGTGTGTTATGCTTCTGCTACTTTACGAACTTGGTTTGTAATAATTTGTGACTCCGTGTGTGTAAGCGTATTTCAGAACTACTTGTGAAATGTAACGTGTGATGTGTATGTTGAATGATGCGATCTTGGTTGTAATCAAGTTGGTTTGAAATCCTTCGTGGTTTCGATTGACTACCGGGATTATATGGGCTCAAGTTCAAAAATTTGAGCACTTCGGTGCTTGTTTTTGTACTTGTGCTCTTATAATTTGATCGGTTCTATTACACGCATGATGACCATCTTCATGTACTCTGGACCGATAACCCTGATCACAATCGGAAGGAACACTGTCAGCATGATGTGGCAGTCATACGAGTTGAAGTGGGTCATTGTGAGGTCTTTCATCGAGACTAGGCTCTTGATGTAGGAAGAGAAACTAGTTGGCACCTTCACAACCCTAAGCCATTAGTAGAAAGCCCTCCTCTCATCCTTTGTCAGGTTGTAGCTCGCGCCCAGAAGGTCGACTTTATTTCCACTCTATGCCGCCGGTGTCGGTTGGATTTTGTGCCTGATGTCCTAGTTCACAAGATCTAGACATGACTTGAGACCATCTTTCGTCTTAGTCTTGATGTCAAGCAGGACCCCGATCGTGCTCTCGAAGACATTTTTCTCCAGGTGCATGCAGTCGATGGCATAGGGTGTATCTAGCTCCTTCCAGTACGACAGGAACTTGAAGAAACATGAATGCTTCTTGAATGGAACAAGAGGTAGGGCAGGCTCTGCTTCTTCCTTTGCCGCATCCCGCTTTCTCTTCTTCCTTGGCTTCTTTGGCCCATCTTTCTCCTCTTTCTTCTTCTTTCTGAACTCAACGTTTATGCCTTTTACCATGTCAAACACCTTTTGCCCCATACCCCGTCCTTTCTAGCTCATCAGTTTGAGGCTCATCCTAGTTGTCGAAGTACGAATTCATCGAAGGATACCGGTACTTGTGCTTCTTAGGGAGAAATCGCCTATGCCTCATGTACACCATCTTCTTGGATGCACTAATGTAAGTGTAGCAGGTACCATCAATGCAAACTATGTAACCGGTCTTCCCTTTAATTTGCCCCGACAGTGAAAAAAGACCAGGGTAATCGGTGATGGTGACAAAGATGATGGCTTTTAGAGTGAACTCCTTCTTTAGGGATGCATCCATAATTTGGACCCCTTCCTCCCATAGTTTTTGCATGTCCTCCATCAACGACTCCAGAAACACGTCTATATCATTGTCGGGTTGCCTCAGTCCTGAAATAAGCATGGTCAGTAGAAGATACCTACGCTTCTGACATAGGTGTGGAGGTAGGTTGTAGATGGTGAGGGTGACTGGGCAGGTGCTGTGCGAGCTATTGAGGTCACCGAAGGGATTCATCCCGTCGGTACTCAGCGTGAATCTGACGTTCCTAGCCTCATCCCCAAACTCTAGGAACTTGGCGTTGAAACGCTTCCACTACTTGCCATCGGAGGGATGTCATAGCTTGCCATCATCCTTCTTACGTTCAGCTGATGCATGCTAGGACATGAGCTTGGCATCCTCTAGGTTCCTGAATAGTGCACGTAGCCGATCGATGACGGGAAGGTACCACAACGATAGGGCAAGACTTTTCCTCTGTGTGTAACCCTCTTCTTCGTCATCCTCAGGAGGCGGTTGCTTCTTGGCCGTCTTCTTCTTCTTTAGCCCTCTCGATGGTCCCTCCTCATCATCCACATGACAACCAACATTATTCTTATACTGACTCACACCGTAGTATGGACAGCTTTGCAAATTCTCATACTTGCCTTGATATAGAATACAGTGGTTAGGACATGCATGGAACTTTTTAAGCTTCATCGCCACTGGCCGGATCAGCTTCTTCACCCGATAGGTATTGGTGGGCACCTTGTTACCCTCTGGGTACGTGTCACCAAGGATACATAATAGGCATCACGAGACTCTTTAAGGCACGATTCAGCTGAAATGGCCTTTTGCATAAGTTGAATAACATTGTGGAATTCATAATGCTCAAGTTTATCTCTAATACTAGAACGTAAACCAGCAAAGCATAAATTAGTCAAATCTCTCTCAGAATTCATTAAATGAAAACATTGGTTCTTAATCTCTCTAAATCGTTTAAAGAAATCAACAATAAGTTCATCATTCCCTTGACGAACCGATGCAAGGTGTGATAATCTAGTTTCTTGGGCACCACTATAAAAATGACTATGAAATGTTTCTTCTAATTCAGCCCAAGAACCAATAGAACAAGATGGTAATGAAGTAAACCAAACAAAAACGGTGCCAGTAAGAGATAATGGAAAATTACGAACTTTCATGAAGTCATAAGCACTAGCTTCACCTAACTATGCAAGAAACATGCTAATGTGTTCCATAGTTGATTTACTATCATCACCACTAAATTTCTGAAAATCCGGTACCCTCCAACCATCAAGTGCTTTCATGAAATCAGAAGTAGAAGGGTATGGCTTATGGTATATATTCTTACTAGATTTAATTTGCACACCTAAACTACTCTCAATAGACTTAGTCAAATCTTCCCTAAACTGATTCATTGCTTCATTAAAATCGGCTGTTGTAACATCAGGAGCAAGATTAAATGTAGGAATTTGACTAGGTGACTTCAGTGGGTTTGGCAAGACCACGTGTCCCGCCGAAGCTCTTGCTGATGCTACATGATCGATCTGTAAAGGATGAGCCGAACTATGCGCACCAACAGCTGTGCGTGCATATGTGCTAGCACCAGGTTGACCGGTCTTATCAGTTTCAGACGCCGAAGGGGCTGGTTGAAACTGGCTAGCAGATGCATGAGAAGTTGATTTTCATAAGAATTCAGAGGCATACCAAATTGAGGTCGTTGCACGACACCCATTTGATCACAATCGGTTGTCTTGCCCTCTTTCTTATCCATACGATTACTAAGTAAAGTAAATGAATGCTGGATGGTATTTGTACGAGTATTCTTTGTATCAAGCAACATCTTAGCATAATTCGCATGAGTTGGATAAGAATCAGTATATACCTCTTCATCATACTTAGCTTTTTCGTTATCCCTGTCCTCAGCACCTTCAGATGTAGAGGTTGTAGCTTTGCCGTAGATAGGTTAGCATAATTGAGTAACCTTGTCATGCTGATTCTTGGTGCAGCTCTCCAAGAAAGCCTTAGTATCGGCATCGAGCTTGGCTTGAAGCTTCTGGCGTAACTCATCTAGCAGGTCATCTATAGATTGAGGAAAGATCATGTTACCCTTGTTGCAGGGTTGCTCTTGTCCTCCTCTATAGTAGCACCGTCGTTGCCTCCCATGTCGCTGGATGGAAACTTGATTCTTCGCCTTACGTTCCTCAACGGAGTCGCTAAAAAGTTTGTTGACGTTGAAGATGATCTCAAGCCAACACACCAGCGAGGGCCTTGGACGCCCAAAGAGGTTGCACACAACCTACAATGCAGCAAGAACGTAGCGTAATCGACCAAACCGATCTAGACACCGATGAGGCCGATGTAGAACCCGTTCTTGGCCAAAAAAAAAGCTCCTGAACTTCTCCCGGGAAGACCTATCGAGGAGGAGCACGTGGAGGATCTCCTAGAACCAGCAAGGCCACCTAGGATGCCGACAAATCTCGCTAGGAGACGTGCCGAACAGCAGGAGGGGTTGAGAAAATAGAATCAGGGCAAAAGGAGTTTGTATGTTATGTTTTTGACGATTGGATAAATGGAAACTCAATCAGCCATGTATCATAAGGGGTAGGGGTGGTCTTATCCCATAGGAAAACTAATGTGGTACTATTATTATGTCGCTTTATGAAGTTTTTCTTAGATTGAGTCAAAACTGTCATGAGCTCATTTAAATTGGCTTGGGCCCAATTTGAGTGTCAACAAATTCACAACCTCTTTTTTCCCGGTTAATCATGTGATAAGATAATTACCGCTAGCCATAAGCGCATAACATGATCTAGCATTATTATATATTATTTTATGCCCTGTGTTACTTTACTTCGTTTTAACCACAAGGCCACAAATTAACTGCATGCTTCTAGAGAAGACACAATGGTTAAGTTGGCTTGCATCCTTTCCTAGTTTGTTTATTTGCTTGTAGAGAACGAAGTGTGTGTGAAGTGTGAAGTGCCCAACACGCTGTGCAAGTGCAAAGATCTGGCCGGGTCAGCATCTCAGCTCAGCTCAGCAGGCTTGGCGTGGAGTGTAAGCTCCTCAACTTAACGGTCCAACCGCATTGAATAATGCTTCGAAGCCGAAGAAATGGAAATCCATCCCTTAAAAAAAATGACACCACAGCTAACTAAGGCTCCGTTCACTTCCCATGCAAACTCAAAATATTTCCTCTTGCACCCATTACATCAAATATTTGGACGCATGCATGGAATATTAAATATAGGTAAAAAATAACTAATTGCTAAGTTCGTCTCGTTTTTGCGAGACGAATCTTTTGAGCCTAGTTACTTCATGGTTAGATAATATTTATCAAATAAAAACGAAAAGTGTTATAGTAATTTTTCACCCACTTTTCACCAACTAAACACACCCTAACAAACACGGTGTACACTTTCCATCCCCGGTCCTTCCAACGTTCTTGTTTAGCATTCTTACAAAGATATGCATGCTCCTTATGTTTTAACATTCAACATTTTTTTAATTAAGATTATTAAGAGAATCTTACCGTAAATAATTACTATGTACCATTTGAGTGCTTACCATGTCACTCTCACAACAGAGTACCTCAAGTTCTCTTACCTTGATTTTACTGCTTTTATTTAATGCAGCAGAGGTGCACATGGAAGTGTTTAGATTGATCATTGTGCTTCGAAATTAGTCTCTCTGTTCCGTAATAAATAAGTTTGTATAAATTTTAAGACAGATTAAAGACGTCAGCAAAAAAAAACGCATGTATCATCATCTCCGTTTCTTTCATGGGGAATATCTATTGGATTTAGTAGTTATTGTTTGTGTGCACCATGATTAGCTTCCACATAAGAGATAGTGTTCTATGTTTTATTTATCAAATTTTAAACCGTAGAAAGTTATTTATTTTCAGATGGACGGAGTATTAAGCAACTTTTTTAAAAAATTTACCAAAGATCCTTTACCATTTCTGTTCCAAAGATACTTTTTTAAAAATGCTTCTTCATGTGAAATTTTTTTTTTATCAGGTCTTGGTGAGACTCGTGAAAGAAATTCTTTAAATCTTCAAAGTGAAGCCGTAGTGCAGACATGAAAAGATCTGGTCCTGATGGTTTGTCTACATGAGAACATTAGCTGGTGGTTGACGTTAGGGGGTAGCCTGGTGGGGAATAAGATTTCCCACTCTCACATGTTTGTTTGAGGAAAGACTTTTTTATATCTTTTTTTCACTTTTCATTCAAGGGAATAAAAAACAAAATTTTGTGCACATCCATTTCATTCGAAGTAAAGGGAGCACAAATGAACTGTTTTTTTTTTGTTATTGCAGAATTGCAAGAGGTTCATTCAGCATACATACATACATACATACAATTTTAGAATGCGAAGAACCACAGGATGATTTTGCACAAAAGTTTGTGTGGATTCAGCAAGATTCAGGACTCTCTCTCTATTCCAGTCTCCGTCTGTGCTGCGCTGTATCTGTCTGTGAGCAGGGCCGGCCCTGGGGGCGGGCAAGCGGGGTGTTTGTAGAAATGCCAATACCATGCACTCGGAAGGTGAAGTTACGAAAGTAATGAAAACCTCTCCATCTCCTGTGCTACTTGTATAAAACCACAAGCAAGCAGTGGCAAAGCCATGGAGTCGAGAGATTAGAAACAGTGCAGCCCCACGGATTGATCCATATTGCTCCCAAGATCATGCTGAAGCTACGGACGAAAGCAATGGCAAAGTCTGGACGCCGCGGACCAATCGGCACGTCATAGCTACTGCCCAGTTCGGGGTCTCAGACAAGGCAAAGCTGTAGCCGGATGCACAGGCGGAACCGTAATCCCTCGAAGTACTTTATATCTTCCGATCGTTTCCTCGCAAAAAGAAGAAGAAGGAAATTTACGTCTCTGGCTAACTAATCATTTTATCCACTCGGTCTTAGGGAAAGGACCCAAGGAGGCATACCTGATTGAGTGACCATCAATTTGCATGATTTTTGCATAACGCATTGGTCCATTCTTTTCGAGATGCAAAGAAATATATTCAATATAACTATAATGATTTAATTTGAAGTCCCCGAAGCAACGCGCTGGGTATTCTCTAGATATCTACCCGTGATACCAAATCTCGCTACCCGTATAGCACCCGGTGATACATACGAAGTCCTACCCGATACGAAGTCTATATTTATAGTACGACTCGTGGTCTTTTCGTTGTACAAGAGCATGCCTCCGACGAATCGCCATGACCGAAGCTCCTGCTGCCTTGTTGTGCGATCAAGGTGTTTGTAGAAATGTGTGAAAGAAGAAAAGAGAAGGAACTGGGTGGTAACTCTACCATGTGACACTCCAAGGTGACCATATACCAGAGCGCAGGCAAACACAGTCCTGCTCTAGCCTGGCTCTACCGGTAAAATGAACCAAAGCAAGTGTTACACCTGCTGGGCCTGTCCAGTGCTACCCTGGCTCTCCTGAGCAGGCCAGGCTAGGAACGTATGAATTTGACCAATTACAGGACAACATTGTCAGGAGCTTGAAGGTAATTTAATATGGAGTACAAATTGTGTTGTATGAATATTACTTTTACATACGAAATTAACTGTTTATCGGTAACATTATATATATATTTACATATATGGGTGTTTGAATCTAAGGGCTAAAGTTTAGCGGTGTGTGTCACATCGAGTGTTCCGATAGTAATAATAAAAACAAAAGTCCTCAGTAACCCGCGAGATGAATTTACTAAGACTAATTAATCCGCCATTAGTATATGTTACAGTAGCACTACATTGTCAAATTATGGACTAATTAGGATTAAAAGATTTATCTCGCAAATTAGTCTTAATCTATGCATTTAGTTTCGTAATTATTCTATATTTAATACTAAATGCATGTATCAAACATTCGATGTCACGAGGACTAAAGTTTAGGAGGGAAACAAACATCACCAATCGTGTATGTATAAGGGCCCCGGTTTCTTGTTTCGCCCTGGGCCCAGAAAAAAAAACTCTGGGCCGGCCCTGTCTGTGAGCCCCCTTTTCTCTCTAGGGTGTGTTTAGTTCCGCGAAAAGGTGTAAAAAAAGTACTGTAGCACGTTTTGGCTTTATTTGGTAAATAGTGTCCAATCGTTGACTAATTAGGTTCAAAACGTTCGTCTCGCAAAGTACAACCAAGCTGTACAATTAGTTTTTGATTTCGTCTACATTTAGTACTCCATGCATGTATCGCAAGTTTGATGTGACGGGAAATCTTTTGTTTGCACAGTGTTTTTTTTTTAGGAACTAAACACAGCCCTAGTCTCTAGAGCACTGCACTGCTTGTCCCTTTCTCTCTCTAAAATCTCATCATCACATCAACCGCTCCTTCCTTGTAGTACTCCCTGCGCTCGCATTGCTTCGCGGCATCTACTGCTGCTCCTCTCCCCTCGCGTCGCCGCCGGGCGATCTCTCCGGCCACCTCCGCTCCGCCAAGATCGATTCCACCCGTCGCTCTCGCCCTCCTCCGCCCACTGTCCCCGCCGCCGCAAGATTCGCCCGCTTCCTTCAGCCCTCCTGCCGGTGCGCCGCGCCGGCGCCTGCCTACTCACCTGACCGGGCCTGAAAAAATCCGGTCTCCGGTTCGGGTGCCGCCATGCGCCGCGGCGACGGGAGCGACGCCGTGATGCCGCGCCCGCCCGCCTGTCGCCGCACGTGAGGTGAGAGTGAGATCTCGCCCTCTCGGGGTGGCCATCTCGCGGCGGCGGCGGCGCCACCATGCCGTCTCTGCAGCTGCTGCAGCTGACGGACCGCGGCCGGGGGCTTCTCGCTTCCAGGAGGTCGGTCGGTCGGCTCGGATCACTCACTCACTCGCCAACTTCCCTCTTTTCACTTTCTCTTGCCGTTCTTGCCAATTGCGTTCCTCATCGTCGTCACTTGTGCGCCACCAACCAGGAGGACGCTCGCCGTTGTCTCCGGCGCGGTGCTTGCTGGTGGAGCTCTGGCGTACGCCCGCTCGAGCCAGAGCCGGCGGAGGAGGCGTCCCGAGGCGAATCACGGTGGCGAAGCCAGCGCATTGGCCACCAATGGGGATGGTGCCGGCGGTGGATTGGCTGCAGCAAAGCAGAAAAGGAGTGGCCTCAAATCTCTGCATTTCCTCGCTGCTATCCTACTCAGCCCCAAAGTTATTAGGACCGGACCGGGGATCGAACCGACGAGGTCGTCGGTTCACTGGTCCAACCGTTTCGAACCGGTTGAACCGTCGGTTCAATTGTTTCGGACCGGACAAATCGAACCGGCCACAAATACTTTGAACCGGTATATATATATATATATATATATATATATATATATATATATATATATATATATATATATATATATATATATATATATATATATATAATTATATACGCTATAATTAATAATTAGCAGATGATAAATAACATAAATTTAATTGCACAACTATAAGGTTCATACATATGTATATATAGAATGACATGTTCATAATTTAAAACATCAAGTACCTGATAACAACAACATATTTTCCATCTTCATACATAGTTCATACTTCATACATCATAGAAATATAGAAAATATAGAATCACAGCTCACAGTCACAAATATAGAATCAGAGCCATGTTGTCACAAACAATAAGCTTACTGAATATATCATTATCCGTGCATTCTGCATTGACACTAACAGGGAGCTGAATATATCACATTAATGAAAACCAAAGTAATGCAATTACCAGGCATTAACAGTGCATTGACACTAATAGAGAGGCGAATATATCACAGATTCACAGTTTAAGATTGAGACTAGCTCACCATTAGCAGCCATGTCTCCTGTTCCTGTCTGGCTCTGAACTCTGGATGCAAAAGCCGAGCAGCAGCCAGCGGCACGTTGCAGTTTGGACTCTGGACTCTGGATCTCGATCTGCCGGCCGCTCCTTAGCCTTGCCCGCTGCTGCAGGAAGCCAGGAATCGCCCGCTGCCGCTGCTTGCCTGCCGCTCGCCGCGGCCACTCCTCAGCTCCTGGCCCGCTGCTCGCTGCCGCCGCCCGACGCAGCCACTGCTTGCCCGCAGGCCGCGAGCCCGCGACAGCCTGCTGCGCGCACGCTGCCCAGGGGATGGGAGCCGCACGCTGCCGCGCAGGGGAGGGGAGCTGCACGCCGCCCAGGGAGCCGCCGCGCAGGGGAGGGGAGCTGCACGCCGCCCAGGGAGCCGCCGCCGCTGCCCAGATGCCAGAGCGCCAATAGAAGATGAAGTGAATTTTTTTCCCTCTCTCTCAGGCACTCAGCCGGCAAACAAACCTAAAAGATCAATTTTCACTCATTTACAATAATACCCCTAAGTAGATAAGGTTGTAACGATTGCACCGAGGGGTAATTTTGGAAAACATCGAAAACCCACCGGTTCGCATGGAACCGGCCGGTTCACCGGTTCGACAAAAAACCGGCCGGTTCAACCGGTTTATAGCGGTTCGATTGCACAGATGGTCTTTTAACCGAACCGGACCGGTGTAGGCTCTGGTTCGGTCTTTTACCGGTCCGACCGCCGGTCCGGTCCGGTCCTAATAACTGTGCTCAGCCCTCGTTTAGGCAGCGTTTGGTTGCCAAAAATTTTGCAAAAGAACAGTACATTTCCCGTCACATCGAATCTTTGAATGCATGCATCAAGTATTAAATATATATAAAAAATAAAACTAATTATACAGTTTAGACGAAATGGACGAGACGAATCTTTTAAGCCTAGTTAGTCTATGATTGGATAATATTTGTCAAATAACAACAAAATTGCTACAGTAGCGTTTTCCAAAATTTTTCGCGAACTAAACAGCCCCTAGTTCACAGAATAGGGGAGAAAAACACTGTATCAGAATTCATGTAGCATTTCGTTTGTATTTGGTAAAAATTATCCAAATTTTGACTAACTAGGCTTAAAATGTTCGTCTCGCAAAATACAACAAAACTGTGCAATTAGTTTTTGATTTCATCAACATTTAGTACTCCATGCATTTGCCAACATTTTGATGTGACGGGGAATCTTCTTTTTGCATAGTGGAATTTAGAGGAGAATTGGGGAAACTAAACAAGGCCTCAAGAAGATTGGTCCTTTTCCCTCTAAAATGCAAAAAGTATAAAGATTTTTTATTCTGTCATCATCACATCAGATCTTTAGACAATTAAATATAGAAAAAAATAACTAATTACATAATTTACTTGTTTTAAACCTAATTAATCAATATTTAGATAATAATTAATAAATACAAACGAAATGCTACAGTATTTCTATCGCATCCTCCACCATCCTTCAAACTTTAGAACTAAACATGGCCTTGGTCCCAGTGGCACGCGCTACCTTCTTGGCTTGGTATTAACAGCGGTAGGTTCTGCCATTTTTCTCTGAGTATGTACTTGTTTCAGAGATTTCTACTTTTTTTTTGAGCTTTTCGCTCTTACATACTGTACACACAAGTGGTCCCAGTGTTGCTATTGGCCTACTGCTGCTATCATATAAAGGAAGCATTAGTGAATAGTACATCTGTATTTACTCGATGTAATTTTTTAACCAGGCAAGCAGTTTAATAATCCTATGCTTATGAAGAAAGTTACAAAAAGTAGTAAAAAAAACAGAAACAAGCAATATAAGTCTAGTGCAGTATCATATGTTTCACCGGCTAAATTCGAAGGCCTAAAAAATGTATGCTGACGGTTAATAAAATGATATTACCGTCGCTACAAACTTCAGTTTTTTTTATTGTCATCAAACTACCTTGGGGGGTTTTAAACTGTATTTGAAGCTACTATACTAATGATCTAGAAACATTATCCTCACCGCCTTACGCTTTTCTGCAGGTACTACGTACAGCTGTGGGGCATAGATTAGCAAGAGTTCAAGGTTTTTTGTTTAAAGCAGCATTTCTTCGGCGCGTCCAAACATTTACACGCTTGATCATAGAAAATCTTATGTTACGTTTCCTCCAATCCACATTGTATCAGACCTCAAAATACTTAACAGGCTCTTTAAGTTTGCGTTTCAAGAAAATTTTAACAGATATCGCCCATGCTGATTACTTTGAGGTACATCTGTTGCGGTTTTGCTTTTGCCTTAATTTCATTTTGTCTTCCTTCCTAGCGCACACATTTCTTAATTGCATTGTTTCCTCATAATGATACCATCAGCACCATTGTAAAATTAAACTCCAAGAATGATACCAGTTTGATTTTAACATCTTAACTTACTATCACTGACTAGAGGCTCCAACAAAGTTTTCATGTTAATTCTTATAAGACGTGCTAAAACATAAATCTTAAAAATTCTTACTAATAAGAAACATCTTGCCTTAATTTGGTATAATCTAATCATCGTCGCAATCAATAAAAGATAAACTGTATGTATGAGTGTCTCAAAAAAGATAAATCTTAGAAAATCTTATTTGCATGTAGAAGTGGTTGTGTTTGTACCGTGTAATCCATAAAAAACTGTAATTTTGAGCTGCAGACCCACATTACGCTAAAGCGCCATCAACTAATAAAGTGCGACATGTCTAATTTGGATCAGGAGTGGAGTATTAAAATAGTTTAGGGGCCTTGATACGTGATTTCATAGTTTCGAGACATGAACGAGGACAACATACTCCCTCAGTACTCAAAAATAAAGTCATTTTAGAGTTTGAGTGTGCTGTTCACAATTGAAGTCATTCTACATGTCCTGAGGAGGTCATTAAGCTAAGATGCCGGACTGTAACACCCTAGTGTTACGAACTTACTTAGCACCTAGATTAGGACCTAAGAGAAATTAACAAAACAAGTTCTAGGGTTTTTAAATTTTAAAACCCACATGAACTTGATAAACGAATCTTATGCGACTCGTTGTTGCGGTTGAGAGAAAAAACACTTTTTCTTATAAACAAAAATAAAATATAACTGGTGTAAAGTGCTTAAGTAAAGTTTGAAGAGTAGGTTATCTTGATGAACATGCAACTTTCATTTGGTGAATAAATATTGTTCACTAGTCCTTTGAAGCTCAAAAATTGAATAGGAAATTAAGATCAACTCTTTTCGTTAAGTCAGTAAACAATTGAACCTATGTTTAAAAGTGCCACATTCGGCGAATTATATTGAGTAAACTCATTAAATAGTGCCTTAATATTTTGTTTCCATGGATTAGTATGAAGTATGGACTATTGCATGAGATAGTTGTTGGTTGAAATTGATAAGGTTGGGGCCTTTTAAAAAGTAAGACCAAAAGTGCTAATGGTTGTTAGTTATGACCAAACCCTTGAAATTCCCGAGTATGAGATGATAATAGACAATGCCGTTTTGGCATTTAAATTCTAACTAAAATGTTTAAGCACTAGTTTCATGCTTTTATATTGTTGATTGCCTCTAAGGGAGTTCTGGAGCGTGGTGTAGGTTATAGTTATGTTGGGTGTCATGTTGCTCTCGTAAAAATTGCCCAAATTTCTTTAGAACGTGCTGTTGGCCTTGTCTTGGGCTCAGTTCATGAACAAGCGCACCGCTTGATGAACCTATTTTGGCGTGTCTGTATCTCTCTCAATAATTCTTCTAAGGTTGCGTTCGAGGCTCCTCGTGATAGTCCATAGTACCCTCTTGATACCTGTCGAGTCGGGTTAGTCTCAACCGAGCTAGTTGGGCTTTGGTTGACGTTTTTAAAACCATGCTGGTCACCGTTCCGGCTGCTTGGCCCCTGGGGCACGGTCACCACGCGCGTGCACTGCTGTCGGTGGCACAGGCCATGGCAGGCCGGTTGCCGCTAGCCGGCTCGCGCGTCCGCTAGATGTCGCTATGGCTAGGTTTCCACCATGGTGTGCACGCCACGCGTGTGGGGTAGGCCGCTGCGCCGCGTGCAGGATCGAATCGTGGTCATGGCTGCCATGGCATTGCCGTCGGGGTGTTTTCATCACCTCTCGTCCTTTCAACCGCATCAAGCCCTTAGGCGGGTGCTTTTACCGCGCGTCTAGCCAATGGCCCGGTAGCTGTGGCGATGGGATGCTTTTCCGCCCTGGTGCCTCGCTAGCTGACGCCAGTGAACTGCTCGGCTTTGACCGTGTCGGCTCAAGCACGTCGCGGCAAGTTCCCATGACCCGTCCTTGCGCGCACGTGCTCACGTTGCCACCACCTACCGGAGCCGCTCACCCTTATCTGCTCGAGCCCTTCTGCATGTCCTCCCCGCGGCATGGCCTCGGCATGGGCATCACCCTCCATCCTTTCTAATTCATCCGATTCAAGGTGTCTCAGTCCCATTTCTTCGCTCAGCAAGGTAGCTTAGATGGTTCTCAAGTAGCCCGACCCAAACCAAGCCATTGACGAGCCTCGTGGTCGGCTAATTTGGTGTTTGGCTCGTCGCCGGTCCATTATCCGCCGCCGTGCTCCGAGATTGGGGGTAAGGTCTAAATCATCGATGGTAGTTCAATTGCTTACGTCCCTAAGCTCTTTTTGACTTCTTCTGTCTTGTGCTCACCTCAGTTTGGCCTAAGACCTCGCCGGTGACGAAGTGACGCGGTGGTGCCATTCCCGGAACGCCGCAAGGACCTAGCTATGTGCTCATGGCCAAGCCACCTCGGCATTTCTTCACCTCAACCATCACCATATCCATGTCCGGGATGAGGTCTTGATACTTTCCTGTCCTTTTCTCTTTGGTCTCCAAGGTCGTAGTTCATCGGAACGCCGCGCCATAGCCGTGAACTGCTCAGGCAGAGCCACCGCCGTGGCCAGCCATGTCGCAATGTGCCACTCCCCATGCCTCTGCCCCCTCGCATGAGCCCGTAGGTGGGATAGGTCACCGGTCCTTGTGCGGCCGCTGGCGAGCCCTCGCCGGTCGGAAAAGCCGCAGTGATGGTATCGCCTGTTGCTTGCACGTCGTGCCCCTGCGCCGCCCGCTCAGGGACCTGGCCATTGAGAAGGCAGTAAAGTGCGGGGTCTCATTTGCAAAAGCGGCACAGCGATTGCGAAGCGGCCCTGCTGGCGCGCGGCCGCGCTTCTCGCAGGCCGTTTCGGCTGCTAGGTCAGAATGGCTGCTGCTGGCCTTTTCAATTTCTAGATGTATTTCTCATTTAGTTTCTGAGGTAAACTTGCAAATTCAATATAAATTTATATAGTTAACCAAAAATTGTGAAACTGATTTTTATAGGCTCCTAAAATCGTGGTCTACCTGCTGGTATAGCTTGTTCACGTAGTTCCATAATATTTTCAAGAGTTCCTTAATTAATTTGAGACGCTTAATATTATTGGGATAAAACTGGTAGGAATTTTTTGGAGCGAAATGGTGTTAGTGCTAGCTTTGAAAATTTTACAATAGCTTCCTAATATTATTAGGTGCTCACTGTAATTTTTGTGGCTCCATAATAATTAAACTGTTAGGGTAGCCAATGAACCCTAATTGATATACATGTGTTGAATCGATAAAATGATAAAGAAACACCTTGGTTTATATTACAAAATACTTGTTGGAAAATAACGTCGGGTTCAGCAACGAAAACACGTGGCCTAGCACGTTAGAGTTAGATCGGTAGCTTGAGAGTCGTAATCATATTTACGAGTTGCGGTTATCGCTGATTATTTATATATCTACGTTGCATCCCCGTATGTCATAATAGGAGCGTTGATGGATCATGGAGTCATCCGGAGGTAGCAGAAAAGATGGTGCCTTGATGATCAGGTTACCATGATGGAATGCTAACTTTTGGTTAAATCATTACCCAGGCGAGCCTCGGTGCATAACCCCTATTATTCTACACTTATATATATAAGTCTTACTAATATGATAGGATCGTGTAGTGTGCTATGCTATAGGATCCCGGTAGAAGTCGAGTGATTGTCTGTCACTCGCGAGAGATAGGAATTATATTATTGTTACTATTGTCCTGTTACTATCACATGGACTAAATTTGTATAATAATTGGAGACCGAGCGGGACTGGGCTTGGATGGAATTAGACTTGGTTGGGCCACAGAGCGGGGCTCTGGTTGCATTTGTCTCGCCTGTATCGATTGAGGACCGTCCGTTGCATTGGACACTAGTCAGGTCATAGACTTATTATCCCGAGCATATACTTGCTTATGGGAGCGAGAAGACTTGTTACTCTCTTGTCATGGGTTCCGGCTCTTTTTCAGACCGACTGTTATAGGTGAATTATTGGGTTGTAGGTCTAAGCACCACACTGAGGCTAGGCCTGCAGTGTTGGGGGCTTGGAGTCTCAGTTTGGATGGGGAATTGGACCCCGTGACACGAGTGGAACGGGTTGGTCTCGCTTGTGCCTAGGGTGCAAGCGAGGCGTGTGTTTTTCGAGGAACCCAGCTGGTCACATTGATTTGTGAATCATCGTTTCTACGTGATGGTATGACTTGGCTACTGTCTAGCACTGTAGTAATAACTGGAACATGGCCGAATGGAAAAATAGTTCTGATTACTTACCACCTGCTTGAAAGTGGCATAGGTACTTACATAGAATGGTTGGTTAAGAAACTAATTATGACTGCTAATAAAAGCTGATTATAAGGATACACATTTAATAATACTTTCTACAGTTGCAATGAACCCACAAGTCAAATAGCCTTACATATCCTTGGAGTCTTTTATTTTCTCCTGTCGGGTAAGCCTTGCTGAGTATAATTGAGTACTCACGGTTTTATTCCCCCTGTTGTAGGTGACAGGTATTTTTAGAGCTAACACTTGTCTGTGGAAACCTCCTAGTGAGCTCAATGAGGATTTCCTTTACACGTGGACATAGGGTTTATTTGAAACTTCCACCAAGAATGCTTTTCAAAAGAAAGACTTATAACTTGTTATCAATTCACGTATATAAATGTTATTCATGGAAATGTTTAACTTGGCATTAAATGATTTCCATTTCGCTGAAACTCTGATAACACTTTATAATCCGCCATTATAATCCAGTAATGAATTGCTTTGATGTCGTACTAAAAGTGATATAAGACATGGCAAGAATGTTGTAAGCTTTACTCTCTCATTTATGATCCTATTGTAAAAATGTGGATTTTTGAGTTCTCCCTTGTAGTGTGCTCGACGGAATCGCATAATTTAGTGCTCTCTCTTGGGTACTTAGTGTCTAGTGGAAGATAAGTACCCTTAAGAGGGCATTAGATTAGGAGGTTCTGCCACACGGACCGTGGCTCAGTTCCGAGGCACAACTTCGTACCGAAAATTAAAGTCATCTTAGGGGGTGTTTGGGACTACTCCGCTCCATGTTTTTCTGCTCTGCTCCATATTTTTTAGCCAAACAGTTTCAGCTCCATGCATTCTGTTCGAGAAAAAAGGGTGAAGTTGTGAGAGCACCTAAAGAGATACTCCATAAACTCTAGTTTTTTTGTAGAGCTACTGCACGGTGGAGTTTGTGGAGCATAGTTTGTGGAGCAGTCCCAAACACCCCCTTAGGATATGAGGGCATCCCCAACAGTCGTGAGCTCTGATCTTGGTGTGCCTATGCTCTCGGTTTTTTCCTTTCGTTTATTGTTTTAAGCCTCTGTCGATGATTTACTCATGCCGCTGAGATGCTTGAGTGTGTTGTTCATAATTGAAGTCATTCTACATGTCTCGAGGAGGCCATTAACACCTTGTTCGCTAGGCTGAAAAGTCATGACTGAAAGTACTATTCGCTGATTTATTGTGAGAGAAAAACATTATTCATTGGCTGAAAAAGTACGGCTTATAAGAAAAGCAAACAGGTGAAAGCCCTAGTTTGATTTTGGATAATTGATGAAACCTAGGGACTAATCATTATGCTAAGTGTGTAGACAAAAAATGACAAAATCTCATGCCAAGTGGTGAAGCCTAGATGATCATGGTGATGATGGTGATGACCACAATGTGATCAAGGGCTTACTTGGAGAGGAGAAGAGGCAAAATCCTATGGAGCTCAAGGCAAAGGTATAGATAGGATTTGCTTTTGGTGATCAAGATATCATAGAGGGTGTGATCACACTTAGGATCGATAGTCGTAATATAAAGAAGAGAATTTCCGAGGCTATTGATCACTTAAGTGCCACTAGATGAGAATTTATTTGCATATACATTTAGATCTACTGGAGTGCTAACCTATCTCCTTCAAAATGATTGCAAAAAATGTTAACAGACATGCACATAGTGATGTACACTTGGTGGTGTTAGCACATTTACGAAGGAGGTGGAGTTTGAGAGGTAGAGATGAGTTTGGGACCGGGCGCTGGCTTCGAGAGCACCGGACGCTGGCACCAGCGTCTTGTCAGTTGTGTAGCGCGGCGCCTGGTCAGTTTTGGTCACTGGCGTGTCTGGTGCAGAAAAGGGAGTAAGTACCATACGCGTGATGTCAGCGTCCGGTGTGAGTGACGTAGGGAGCTGCTGAGTGCCTGTGTGGACCGGACGCTAGGGTGCGTCCGATCGCTCCCCACCAGATGCATCCAGTGCGCAAAATGCGTCTCTAGAACCTCTCTGTTCTGCATCGGACGCTGGGGCTTTAGCGTCCAGTGCAGCACTTGTTGCGTCCGGTGTTTGGTTCTACGCGCGAGCTATCTGTTTACCAGGCGCTGGTTGGGCGTCAGGTGCTTAGCACCTACGCGTCTGGTGCGCTATGTTCTGGCGCAGTGCGATTCAAGTGACCGTTACGATCGAACGAACGAGATTTAAATGATGACACGTGGCAGCGATCTAGCGGCTGGCGGGGTGGCGACCGGATGCTGGTCAGCGTTCGGTGCGTGAGCATCGGCATGTCCGGTGCACCAGCGCAGAGAAGGGTTTAGTGCCTAACAGCTCTATTTCGTTGGGGACCCTTATAAATATGTTTTGGCCGGCTAAGGGGAGTCGCTCTTGGACATTTTGACATCCTAACATCCTCTTGAGCTGAGCATACTCCCTCCCACTCATCTCCCTTACTTGGTTGCTAATCCAAAGTGAGATTAAGTGATCCAAGTGCATTGTGATTGTGAATTTGCATCTTCGTGGCACTTGGGTGAGCATTGACTGCTGGATTCTTGTTACTCTTGGTGGTTACTGCCAGCTAGATGGCTTGGAGGTAGTGGAGAAGTAGTGGCAAGAGTGGTGCTTGTTCTTGGCCACCTCCCGGTGATTTGTGAGGGGTGTTGTGCCTTCCCCGATGGAGCGCCAAAGGCAACTCTAGTGAATTGTTCATGTCATTGAGTTACCTCACTTGCAGTAGGTTCTTGCGGTGCTCTTGGGGAGCTTGGCTTTGGATTGCCAATTAGCCGTCAAACCACGAAGTGGTGGTCGACACAACGGGGACATAGCGTGCCGGCAAGCACGTGAACCTCGGGAGAAAAATTATGTGTCACCTTTGTGATTGATTTCTCGAATTTCTCCCGGTGATTGATCTTCATATTATTGTGACTGGTTCATTCCTTGATGTAGCAGTATGAAGATCACATACCTCTCTTTTACATTCCACAAACTAGTTCTAACAAGCTCTTTAGTGTAATTAGTGTTGAGAGCTTGTATTATCTTTGCTAGTGTAGCTTGTCACATAGTTGAGCTCTTTAGTGTAGCTAGCTTGTGAGAGCTCGTAGTGACTTAGCCTTTGATTGTTATAGTGATCATAGTTACTAGAATTGTTGGATAGATGGCTTGCAACCCTTGTAAAGTTAGAGTAAAATCGCATTTCGTCATTTGTTACACTAACCTTTTGCTCTAGTGAGTTTGTAGAATTTTTAATAGGTTATTCACCCCCTCTAGCCATATTAGGACCTTTCAACAGGGCGTAAGAGGCTTAGTCCCAAGGCACACCTACACACATAAGACGCCGTACCATGGCTTAGGCCCTATTTATTTACATAGGAATAGGGACTAAAGAATAAATTTTAGTTCCTTTTAACCAAACAGGAGGGACTAAAACAGTGACCAGAGACTAAAAGGTATAAGGGCACGTACAATGGGTCTACTGAGCCCGTCTCCATAGAGTAAATTTCGTAGAAAACACCCCGCCGATGCTTGGAGACGGGGTTGGCGTCGTCTCACGAAGCGACAACGTGGGCGCGTGCTCCCAGGTTGTGACGCCGGCTGAGAGCAGCGTTGTACGGCTTGCATCGTCTCCAATCTATGGCTCGGGATCCAGATGTGGTTGGCGCAATTTTTCTTGTTGCTTTCCAAGAATCCATCCGACAGACGGTCTTGGCGCCGAGCGGGGCAGAGATGCGACATCGGTAGGAGGGGAGGAGGGAGGTGGAGGCGTGGAGCATTCGGCCATCGACGGCGAGGATGCCGCGTGGGGGCAGGGCCGGTGCGACACTGGCGCAGTTGTCATCGGCGGGCAGCCCGCTCAGGCTCCCCTATGGCATCGCGCTGTCCTCGGCGACCTCGACTTCATGCACGCCGCGCTGCTTCTTCTGCCGCCCGTTCCCGCCGACGTCCCCGGCCAAGCACATCAAGGCATTTCTCGGGCGTCGGCTCGGCCACCGGTCGCAGGTGCCCAGGCCAACGGCTGGCTCCTTCCGTCTCTTTGTGTGTGCGATTGTTCATTTAGTCTGTTGTTGGTTCTGGCCATTGAAAACTTGTTTGATCTCATCTCGTGCACTGATGACTGATGACTGTTGTTCAGCTATGGATTTCTGCAAAGATTGGTAGAATCCGAAGGTTCCCTTGATCTGAGCTGATGCTCTGAAATTGACTACTCATCCATTAGCTATTTTTCCAGCAATAAAGACCTACATCCACCATGCAATAGAAGTGGAAATTCCAAAGATCTTGTGTACTCTGTACTCTGAATTTTGTCTACCATGTGCCTCGTGCAACAGTACTCCCATGGTCTGAAGATGTAAAGTCTGAACATTATCAGCGTAATGTAAGCTCGTGTTATCCTTCACAATATGATAGTGAAAGATGAGAAGGAATCAATTAGAGAAGCTCGCCTTATGCTTTTCTGCAGGTCCTATATCTTGGCATTGTTGCTTAGTATTATATTTACTTTATCTCCCTCTATTTGCTTCTATAGATGAATTCCATGGACTGGACTGGCAGACACGCTACAAAATTATTAAGGGGACTTGCGAGGGTCTGAAATACCTTCATGAGGGTCTGGAAAATCCTATGTACCATTTAGATCTAAAACCTGGCAATATATTACTCGACATGGATATGGCGCCAAAACTTGCAGATTTTGGTTTATCGAAGCTTGTCTATGATGACCAGACTCGAGACACATTGCGCCCTTTAGGAACAATGTAACTTAATGCATCTCTGAACTCAATTCTCAGAATCAACTAATTGTTGGTTTTAACACTGTCACATCTACCATTTATGGTGTCATGCAGTGGATACTGCCCTCCGGAATTCATTGAGCAGAATTATGTTTCCAACAAGTTTGACATATTCAGCCTGGGTGTTGTGATGATAAAGATAATTGCTGGCTCTGAAGGCTACCGCAAGACAGCTGACATGCCTTCCCAAGAATTTATCTATCATGTAAGTCGAGTTCCTTATATCAAGATCTCTGGATATATATTTTATATATATACAAACCTCAAGTAATATTTTGTAATGTCTACTCATTTTGATATTAAGTGATACACTTTTTTTTTTGGATCGATATCGTAGGTACAAGAAAATTGGAGAAAAAGGGTACGGGTAATACCGGGTTGTACGTTACAAAAACATGAATGCCATCAAATGAAGAGATGCATTGAAATAGCATTAGATTGTATCCATCCTGACCGAAAGCAAAGGCCTAACATTGGGGATATCACGAGCAGGCTGAATGAAACAGAAGATAGTACTGAGAATTGGCCAGGAATTTTACCTCATAAAAGGAGAGCTGACACATTGTTATGACATCTCTACACAAGGTAAGAAAATGCCAACACAAATGTTCCTGTTTTCTTTTCAAGCGGGACGTTTGATGAATCTTGTTTGGTCAAAACATTGTTCAGAAATTCCATGGAGGCTAAATGAAGAAAACCAAGTGTGCATGGAAGCAGTATTCTTGTCGAAACAAATAATTACAGCTTTTTCATACTTGTTGATAGCCAAAATTGTCACAATGCATAATGGACTCCACCGTTATGTTCCTCTCGTCGAGACGATCGAAAAACATGTATGGATTCTCCTTTGTTGTTCCTCTCATCATGTATGGACTATGGACTCCCTTTACTTTTCCTGTAGCCAAACAGGCGCTGCCGCTTTGCAGAATTCCATTCGTCCAGCAACAGAACAAACAACTGCAGTATCTCTCGGGAAGATGAGCATATGGTGGTGACGTAGGGCAGAGAAGGGTGTGGCGATCGTGGAGGAGCAGTTCTCAGGTGGGAAAAGGATTGATTGGGGAGGAGGGGAGTGGATGGGACCAGGACCATGGGATGTGAGGACCGGATGGGTGTTGCGAACAGAGCCTGCCTGCCTGCGGGAGGATGCCAACCCCTCGTGTGTTTTAACCCCGGCCTGCGATGAAACGCGCATTCGATTAGCCCACTCTGGGTTCGATTCCCGTGAAATCATTACTTGTGTGGAACTAATCCCACAGGGGTTGGGATTTGTCAGGAATTCCCAATATGGCTTTGAGCGAGCCGGGCAACAAAAGGGAGAAGAATTGGACTGGGCTTTTACTGGGCGATGGACAGGAGAAGAGTTGGACTGGGTTTGCATTGGCCCAGGGAGACATCGGATGCAGAGGGAGTCCGCAGGAGCTATGGAAGGGTCGTCAAAAAACATACCACAAACCAGGCGGTGAGCATCTGCTTGAGGTGAGCTCCCTGGCGCGCCATGCGCACGGCGCACCGTCCACCTGCCCCCGGCCAAACAACATAAAACACCAGTAACATAAAAAAATATTTGAATGCAACATACGTTTGAAAATAGATGAAACACTTCTAACGTGCACTTGCAGCATGTGTGTGGAACACATGAAACATCTAAAATATAACACTTGCAACATAAAAACCTCCTGCTGCAACATAAGACTGAAACATACTGTTGCAACATATTTGTCAAACATATATAACATCATGATAAAAAACGATTACAACATAAGTCTGGAAACAGATGAAATATTTTGAACAAACACTTGCAACATGCATCTGAAACACTTGCAACATAAGCAACATGTGTAACATCCTCCCGATCTACTTTGCAACATCAAAATGGAACAATTGCAACAGACATCTGAAACAACTAAAACATACATATGCAACATAGGGGATGGGAAGGCTGAGGCGAGTCGATTCCAGCCGCCGGGGTCAGAGCCGGCAGTAGCGGCGGCATGCGAGCAAACAAATAGTAAACATCGCCCTTACATGACAATGACAAAGAATGACTGGTCAGTGGTCACTACTACAGAATAGGTAATCATTGTCAGACCATGACTACCAGATATGATGTAACTAGCAGTGATTATGCTTCTCTGTCAGATCGTAAGCCTAGGATCCGGACAATGATCGGAGATCCTATTTAATCGACAGTGAAGACCCTTTTCACTTTTGGCTTAACCAGCGACCAAGCAGTGATATAGCATTGCCGGTTAGATAGACGAAATTGCAATTGATAGTACGATTATCACTGTCAGAGTGCCAACATTTTTACATCTAATTAATCAGGCAATGATTCACATCTCTAATGGATCAAAATCCAATGGCTCTGGAGCTGCTTCTTCTTCCTTCGGTTGCTCCACATGCGCTCGCTAACGCCCTCTCCCCTGCCTCCCGCCCGTCCCCAACTATAGCTTAGTCATCGTGGGCGGTGTATGCTTTGGCTAAAAAGCAACAGGACGGCAGGGAGCATAGAGGACTGCTGATTTTACAACCCAAGCCAATAGCTACGGTAAAATGTCACTCCACGGTTCAGTTTTTTGTCAGATGTCTCTTTTCCCGTTCTTCCTCTCAACTTCTGAAAAAAGCATGAACAGTTCTGCTGATCCGTTTCCCCAACGCATCTTGGGCTGCTGCTTTGAACTTTTGTCAGGCGAGGCCGTCGACGCCTCTGCAAGCACCTCTGCAGGCTTGCTGGGCTACCACATAGAGTATTATTAGGCCCTGTTTAGATGCTTCAAAATTCTAAAAATTTTACAAGATTCTCCGTCACATCGAATCTTTAAACGCATGTATGGAGCATTAAATATAAGAGGGAAAAATAACTAATTACACAGTCTGGTTGTAAATCACGAGACGAATCTTTCAAACCTAATTAGCTCATGATTGGACACTAATTGCAAAATAAAAACGAAAGAGTTACTATGCTTCCAAAAATTTTACACCCCCATCTAAACACAACCTTACTAAGAGGATGGGGCAGTTCGACACGCTGTGGCGTTGGAGAAGGCCTAAGCTAGCTCCATGATTTGCTTCCTCCCACAGTCCCACCCATCGAACAAAAGAAAAAGTTGGCGTGAGCATCTTGCTTTTTTTCCACTTTTCCCGGTCTTCCACTTGCGAGTCGTGACTTGTGACCCACCAAAGCTCTCCATCTACTCTTCCTGTTCCTCAACTTCTGAAAGCTAGGTTGCCCCTCCCGGCTCCCTCCTCAGGTCAGTGCTAATTCTCGCTCGCTAGTTATTCTTCCTTTTCTGCTGCTCATGAACACACTTGATTCCGAGGGAGGGATAGCATAGCGCCGGCCTGTACGTATAATATGAGTAATAAGCTCGGCTCATCAGTCTTAACCTGTTAGGCCGGCTAACCTCCCTCCAATACATCTCCTACCCTAACAGGTTTTTGCTGCAGTGCTCTGCTGGATCTAGGACTGCCTGCCTACTACTGCGCCATGAACCCCCATGATCCAGGTGGGAGAGCTAATTAGTCTTTGAGCATTAAGACAGAGATTAGGCTGTATTTTTTTTACCAGACCTGGTCTTAATTAAACGAAATTTTACTTTTCCGTAACTGATGCCACTAAGTATATATATATTATGAAATTTTTATGGACTTAATTTGGTATCTATTAGCTTTCACCACCATTAACTAGCAGGCTGCTGGCCCATGTATTACAAGGATAATTTTCGTAAATAAAACATTTAGATGTTTACTATAACTGAAGCAGAATAGTCCAGACCTTTCTAAACACGGCCATGTTAGATGGACTACAGTCTGTATGACCCCTTTAATTTGTTTTTGTACAATCATTCATCTGTACCTAATTAAGTTTTTAGCATCTACATTCACCATATCTCGTCGATCGTCAGTTCGTCATGCAGAAAGAATAGCACGTGTGTGTCTGTGTATGAGAAAACTCCGAGTGGTCTGTCACTTTTGCCGCTCTATGGCTCTATCAATCAGCTTTTTCTCACTACTCTAACTAGCTAATTGATCCGCAATGCAGGACAGCATCGATTCTAACAGCTGCAAAGATATTGATCAACCGCCTTAATTTTTGCCCACTGCAAGCAAATTGATCACCTCTCTCAGCTAGCTACATGAGCTGCCGATCAGCCGTGGATCTCATGACAGGGGCCATTGGGCACCTGCTCACCAAGCTTGGCGAGTTCCTCAGACAGGAGCACAATCTGCAAACAAGCATGAAGGGAGACATAGAGTCTCTTGAGACACAGCTGAGGAGAATGCATGACACTGCCCTATCCGAGATGATGCCACGGGCGCAGCAGCAGTACGATAAGAATTGTGCCTACGAGCTGAGAGAGCTGTCATATGACATAGAGGATATCGTCGACAACTTACTCTTGTCCATCGACGATGCCAGCTGGGAGCCTATGGCCAATTACCAAGACAGCTTCAGGGAGACGTTGGAAGACATCCCGAGTCACAAATCTGGATGCCTGGCATGCTGATTTTGTGGCTAAACCTACCACTGGCACTGTTATTGACCCATGTCTTGAGGGCGGGTTCATGCAAGTCAGACAGCTTGTTGGCATCCACAAGTTAAAAGCTGAGCTCATATCCAGGATCCTGTCTTCATCTTCTCAGCGATTGGAGATATTTTCTATTAGGGGGGCTGGAGGAATGGGCAAGACCACTCTTGCAAAAGCAGGATATGAAAATATTAGAGGGGATTTCCATTGTAGCGCTTTTGTTTCTGTTGGCCGACAAGCTGACGTGAAGAAAGCCCTGAGGGATATTCTCATAGACCTTGGCAAGAAAAGATACAGCGATCTTAACATGACTATGCTGAATGAAGGAGAGCTCATCGACGAACTCCATCATTTCCTTGAGAACAAGAGGTATGCATGCTGACCGATATCTTAATTTGCTTCCAATTTTTTCTGACAATTGTTCAATCAAAGCATACATATTATTTGAGTTTTTTTTTTAATTTGAGTATATAAGTGGATATAATTAGAAGTAGCCTATGTACTGTACAGTTTCAGAATGTAGTTTTGTTATGAGTCAAAGTTTTCTAATGTTCATCAGGTTTATAGAAAAACGAACAAAATTTAATGGAAAAAATCAAATTATTTTGGTTAAATACACCATGTGTTAGAGGGCATAGTTAGACCCAGATCAAAACTGATCTACTAACCAAGGAACACGAAAGAATAAACACCATAAAAAATACGCAAGTGAGAATAACACCAATGCATGATGTGTTTTTGAAGAGGTTTGACAATGTGTCTACATCCTTGGGATATGACTATGGTGTTCCTCCCCATAAAGCAACAATTATACCAACAGCTAGGAGCTATGGTCTTGCCACCACCCAAACTAGCCACCACAAAGTTGTTTTATGGTTACAGCAGGGGTTGCCTCATATTTATGGATCCATAGGATACAAAGTCTGATTCTAACTCTATCCTATCCTTTAATACAATTCAAGTTTGACGTAACCAAACTGTATACATATTCGCCACATATTTTACACCATAGTATATGTATTCATTGTTCATTTAGTTGGCATTATAGATGTTAATGTATTTCTCAATAAACCTAATCAGTATTATACGAGTATGACATAGGACAAAACTAAAACATCCTGATTTTTGGGATGAAGGGAGCAACATTTTTTAGAACCCTACTCTGTTTATTGTCATATTATGTCACAGCTTGCTACACTTTCCCACGCCTTGGTTCCTTACTCTAGTTTGGTGTGCCATGATTTATCAGGTTTGACCTTAGATGTCCAATACTCAAATCATTGCCAAAGTTTGCCTTGGCATGTTGTACAAACTGACATTTAATTAGTGCAACTTCTACAAAAAAGAAAGTTCTGTTACTATTATTATCATGTGCGCTTAACTGTTATTACTTATGTTCTCATGTAGATGTTTGTTGTCGTTGTTTTTTTACCATTGGCAACACTGGCACAGGATATAGTGGAGGCGAAGCTAGGCGCTTGGCCCCATCCTCCACATGCTGACCACTACAAGTTCTTCATCTATGCTTGTCAGTCATGTGCCTTAATGTGAAGTCGTCAAAGTTGTAGCTTAACAAGTTGTATCATGTAATGTAAATTAGAGGGGTAACACACGAGACAAGAGAGTTTATACTGGTTCATGCGAGATGCGCTACGTCTAGCTAGTGTATGGGATTTTATATTGCTCGTACACCAAGTACTAGAACGATATCGAATAGAAGAGATATATCGAGGCCAAGGTCCGATGTCGATCAGGGGGTCCCAATCCCTTCTTATTGTAAGGTCCAAATGGCTAGAGGGGGATGAATAGCCTATTTAAAATCTACAAGCTTCACTAAACAACCACGTTAGTATAAAAGATGGCTAAGCTAATTCTAACACTAGCTCAACTACACTATGCAAGCCACTTATACAATTCTAGTGAAGCAAGGCTATGATCTCTAATACACACCAACAAGACTAAGTCACTAAGCTACTTACTCCTATGTGATAAAAGCTACACTAAGATTAGTACAAGAAAGTAAAGAGCAAGTGACTTGATTCTTATACCACCAATGTAGAGAAGTAATGCACTCGAAGAAACAATCACAATAATCAACCACAAGAGAAATCCTCGGCAAAGAGATGACACAAGATTTTTACCGAGGTTCACTTGCTTCCCGACAAGCTACTCCTCGTTGTGGCGATACACCCACTTGTCGGTTCGCGAGCTAATCGACTATTAAGAGTCGAGCCCTCGACGGGCACCGCACAACCGCACACAAGATGGGGATCCTCCAAGCCACGAGCTCCACTAGATTATCCAATTTGCGAACTCCCGCGGGGAAGGATCAAGAACCCCTTACAACACTTGGTGAGGGCTCCAACAATCTTCAATTGTGAGCTCAATCACCTCCGCTGCTCTAAGCCGCCTACCGTGTCGGGAAACATGGAAGAGTAACAAGAAATTCACAGCAACTCGAAGATCAAGTGCCTCTAGAATGCAACTCTCAAGCAATGCACTTGAATCTCACTCAATCTCACTCAAGATGTGCAACTAAGCAAAGAGATGAGTGGAGGAGTTGTTCTCTAGCTCAAAGGATGTATCTAGGTCTCAAAATGTGCAAGAGTTACCCTCAAACCTCGGACAACATCTATTTATAGCGAAGGGGTATGCAGCTAGCCGTTACCGGACGACGCAGTGAAAAATGCACTGACCGGACGCACCGGTTAGGGTGACCGGACGCGTCCGGTCACTACAGGACAAGCGTGAACAGTGCGCGTCAGAAGTTACCATTGCCGTGACCGGACGCGCTCCAGCGTTTGACCGGACGTGCTGCACCTGGCATCCGGTTAGAGTCTAGTAAGCTCCCATCGCGACTGGACACGTCCGATCACAGGTGACCGGACGCGCCGTGCGTCCGGTCGGCTCTACGTCTAGCTCTGCCCCTCTAGGTACCTGACCATATGCTCCGGTTCCATGAGGGACCGGACGCGCTGGTTGCAAACCCTAGCACCCACGCGCCTGACTGCTGCGAGAACTGACCGGACGCTTCCGGTCAAACCATGACTGCATCCGGTGCAGCGTCCGGTCACTACAGTGACCGCCGTTCGCCTCAGTTTCTTTTTCGACTTCTGGCGCAGTAGAAAATAGACGTTTCACTTCCCCAAAAAGCGCCGAATCCCGCCTTGCAAGCTCGGTGGGAGGGAGATGAAAGCATCTAGGCCCCAAGGTTTGGTTTCGGCAATTGATGACAACGCTTTATTACCATGACTAACGTGTGTTTTGCAGAAACTTTGGTAAGTTAGGTCATGGAGGTTTTAACTGCTTTGGGCACCATGGTATTCATGCTCCTTGATGGAAATCGTTTCGGTTTTCAAAAGAGTGACGTCAAGATTAAGGACAGTTAGTTCCGGATGTCGAGGTGTTGAGAGACATTTGGAATAGTCGTTAGGATCTTCGTTTTTCTCTTTTGGCCGTACTATAAAGGGGGGCATGAGCGGGTAGCTTGACCTAGGCGAGTCCTATGTTTAGGTGTGGTGCACACTTGTTAAACTTGGCGCTAGGCAGCTCTAGAATAGCTCAAAGTTCAGTTGGAAGCAACTTGGTTCAAGTTGTGACGCGTTTCGGAGAGTTTCGGGTCGTTTTCCCTTGGCCGGACGCGGTCCTCGGCTTGACCGGACGTGTCCGGTCAGTACAGTTCCGCAGCTAGGGTTTCAGCTCTGACGACCGGACGCGGTCCTCGCGAGGACCGGACGCGGTGGTCAGAAGTCAACACGTGTCACTTGAGGGAAACACCCGATCGGACGCGACCTGGGTGTGATCGGCGCGTCCGGTCATAGTCCAGTAAGGTCCAGAGACGACCGGACGCGTCCGGTCATCACCGATCGGACGCGGTCGTGCGTCCGGTGCGAGTACAGTTTGCTCCCTGCACGATCGGACGCGTCCGGTCACCCCTGACCGGTGCGTCCGATCACTCAGTTGTTTTTCGGATTTCGACCGTTACGAGCGACCGGCGCGTCCGATCAGTTCAACCGGCGTGTCCGATCAGCTCGTGTTTTGCTGAGTCAGCGGGTAACGGTTCGTTTTGTCTGTGGGGTGTATAAATACATCCCCACCACCTCTTTTAGAGGTCTCTTGCTCATTTGATCAACTGATAAACACCTTTGGAGTGCAAGGGAGTGCAAGAGCACTAGTGAGGATAGAGATTTGAGAATCAAAGCTTGAGAGTTCCTCACTAGCGATTAGAGAGTAGCAAGTGTGCATCCACCTTCTCATTTGGGCTCGTAGTGGTCAAGTGAGAGTTCTAGCTTGTTACTCTTGGTGATCGCCATCACCTAGACGGCTTGGTGGTGATTGGGAGTTCGGTGATCATCCGGCGGAGCTTGTGGATGACCCAACTCATCTTGTGAGCGGTTGTGGGTGATTCACCGCGACGGAGTGTCAAAGAATCAACCCGTAGAGAGTACTTGATCCTTGCGCGGATCAAGGGGGAGCTACACCCTTGTGCGGGTGCTCCAACGAGGACTAGTGGGGAGTGGCGACTCTCCGATACCTCGGAAAAACATCGCCGTGTTCCTTGCCCCTTTTCATTCAAGCATTTACTTTCTCGTATTTACTTTCATTGCTTGTTTTACATTCCTAGACTTTCTATGCTAGACTAGGATTGGAAACTAGGGTGCAAAACTTTGTATCGGTAGACTCTCTAGGAACACAAGTAGACACTAGGGGTGAATTCCGGCTTGTAGGATTTAATTCTTGCATTTAATTTTTAGAGAAGCCCAATTCACCCCTCTCTTAGGCATCTTGATCCTTTCAATTGGTATCAGAGCAGTGTTGCTCTATTTTTTGGGCTTTACCGCCTAGAGCAAGATGTCTAATGGGGAAGGACCACCTCCCACTTTTGAGGGAGATGATTTTCCATATTGGAAAATTTGTATGGAGGCGTACCTCGAAGCCATAGATGTTGGGTGCCTTAGAGCCACAACCGAAGGGCTTCCCCCCATAAGGGATCCCGCTAACCCAAGTGGTGACGAGGAGAAGTACGACCGGTGAAATGCAAATGCCAAAAATGCACTCTACCGGGGCTTAGGCAAAGATATCTTCAATCGTGTGCGTAATGCAAAGAACGCTCATGAATTATGGGAAAATCTTTGTGCTCTCCATGAGGGAACTAAGAGTGAGCGTGAGGAACGCTATCACATAGCTTTAAAGAAAATTAATTCTTTTGAGATGCTTCCCAAAGAAAGTGCTAATGACATGTACACTCGCTTGAATGTTCTTGTAGAGGACATCAATGCTCTTGGGCTCACTAAAATGAGCCAATCGGATGTTGCAAGGAAGATCTTGAGTGTGCTTCCCGTTGAGAAGTATGGTCACATTGTCACCGTGCTTCACCAAAGTGATCTTTCCACCGCAACACCGACTCAAGTATTAGGGAAAATCAATGCTCATGAGATGTACATGCATATCACTCCGGAAGAGGGCTCATCATCTTCCAAGAAGAAAGACTTGGCCTTCAAAGCTAGTCATGACAAGAAGAAGAAGAAGGGCCAAGCCATGATGGTGCAAGAAAGCTCAAGTGAAAGTGATGTTGATGATGAATCACTTGCACTCATGGTGAGAAAGACCACCAAGATGCTAAAGAAGCTCAACAAGAGTGGCATCAAGTTCGATGGCAAGAAGAAGAAATTCTTCACAAGTAGCAAGAGAAAGCCAATCTCGGAGATGGATTGCTACAATTGTGGTGAACTTGGCCACCTAGCTCATCAATGCCCTAGACCACCAAAAGACAAGTACAAGAACAAGAACAAGGGCAAGAAAAATGATTCAAGTGATGAAGAAGAAGAGAAGAAGAAGAACAAGCCATACAAGAAGAAGGATGGCAAGAAGAAGGAGTTCCACAAGAAGAAGAAGGGAGGAAAGGCATACATTGTTGGTGATTGGCTCACCGACATTGAATCATCTTGTGAGTCCTCCGAAGATGAGAGCGATGATGAGAAAGAGAAGGTTGCCGCATTTGTGATGGGGCCATCATCTTCACCAACATCTTCATCACCACCTTCACCGCCTCCTTCACCATCATCGTCCACTACTCACCTATGCCTTATGGCCAAGGGTGAACAAAAGGTACAAAACCATGATAGTGATGATGATGATGATAGTGATAGTGATGATGAATATGACTCACCTTCTTATGATGAACTTGTAAAATTGCTAAACAAATACACTAAAATCATAAGAAGACTAGAAATGAAAATGATGATCTTCAAAATGAAAATGAATCACTCTCATCCAAGCTTGAAAATATTCAAAAGACTAGTGGTGAGCTTAGAGTTCAAAATGAAGTGATGTCTTCCACTCTCAAGGAGCTCAAAACCTCTTATAAAGAGCTTAAAGATCAACATGATAAACTTGAGAAGAAGCATGATGAGCTCATCACTAGACATAATTCTCTAAAGGACAAATACACCACATTAAAAATTGACTATGATAGTCTTGTGGTTGCTAATGAACTTGCTCTTGAGACACATGATGCTACTAACTATGTTGTTAAGTGTGATATAGCTACATCATGTGATGACTTGATCATTGAAAGCATTGAGCAAGGTTCTAGTAGCAAAGGCAAGAGTGTGGTTGAGTCAAGCAACCATGATGATTATGCCAAGATTAAGAGTGAGAATGAGAAGCTTGCAAATGAGAACAAGAAGCTAAAAGGTTTGATGGCTCTTGAGAAGCAACCAACAAATGAGTCACTCATTGAAGAAAACAAAAAGCTCAAGCAAGAAAAAGAGCATCTCAAGACCGGCCTAAGCAAGTTCACAAGAGGCCAACATTTGCAAAGTGAGCTCCTCATGAACACCGTAATGAAGATGGATAGAAGTGGTATTGGGTACTTGGCAAATCAAGAGAAGAAAGCAAAAGCTCAACAACAACAAAGCAAGTCAAAGCCCAAGCCAAAGAGATATGTTGAGTGTGGTCAAGAAGGTCACTTTGCTCATGAATGCAAAACTCCACCACCACAACCCTTGCCCAAGCATGCTAGACCTTCGCCTTCAATGCTCATTATATGCTAAGAAAAGATTCAAATGGAAAGATGAAAGTCATGTTTTTGGGTCCCCCAAACAAGAATAGGCCAAAGAAAATATGGGTTGCCAAGTCACTAGTGGATAAAGTCAAGGGCCCCTCTCAAGTTTGGGTCCCTAAACAAAAAGCTTGATCTCTTGTGTGTAGGTGAACTACAAGACCGGTGGATCTCATTGGGTTATTGATAGTGGTTGCACTCAACATATGACCGGTGATCCTCGTATGTTCACCACCATTGAAGAGAATGGAATATGTCAAGAGAAGATCACATTTGGGGATAATTCAAAGAGCAAAGTCAAGGGTATAGGCAAGATTGCAATATCACATGATCACTCACTCTCAAATGTGCTCTATGTTGCTTCATTGAGTTTCAACTTGTTATCCGTTGGGCAACTTTGTGACCTTGGCTTCCAATGCTTGTTCACACCAAATGAAGTGGAAGTTTCAAAGATAGATGACAAGCAAGTGATATTCAAAGGCTTTAGATACAACAATCTTTATCTTGTTGACTTCACCTCCGAAGATGCAAATTTGATGACATGTTTGTTCACCAAGACCTCACTTGGTTGGCTTTGGCATAGGAGGCTTGCTCATGTTGGAATGAACACTCTCAACAAGCTATTGAAGAAAGAACTAGTGAGAGGATTGAAGGATGTGAAGTTTGAAAAGGACAAACCTTGTAGTGCATGTCAAGCGGGCAAACAAGTTGCAAACACTCATCCAACCAAAGCTTTCATGTCAACTTCAAGAGTGCTAGAACTTCTACACATGGATTTGTTTGGGCCTACAACATACAAGAGCTTGGGTGGTAATCTCTATTGTCTTGTGATAGTGGATGACTACTCAAGGTATACATGGACTTTCTTCCTTCATGACAAATCCGAAGTGGCAAATTGCTTCAAGAAGTTTGCAAAGAGAGCTCAAAATGAATTTGAAGTCAAGATAAAGAAGATTAGAAGTGACAATGGCAAAGAGTTTGACAACACCAACATTGAAGCTTATTGTGATGAAATTGGAATCAAGCATGAGGTCTCTTCAACCTACACTCCTCAACAAAATGGTGTAGTTGAGAGAAAGAACCGAACATTGATCACCCTTGCAAGAACAATGCTAGATGAGTACAACACTCCGGAGAAGTTTGGGCCGAGGCAATCAACACCGCATGCTATGCTTCAAATCGCCTCTTCCTACAAAAGTTTCTTGGCAAGACCCCCTATGAGTTGCTTAATGGAAGAAGCCGGACGTCTCTTTCTTCCGGGTGTTTGGTTGCAAATGTTACATCTACAAGAAGCGTCAACACCTAGGGAAGTTTCAAAGACGTTGTGATATTGGTTTCTTGTTGGTTACTCATCAAAGTCCAAAGCATATAGAGTATTTAACCATGCCACCGGTTTGGTTGAAGAAACATATGATGTGGAATTTGATGAATCTAACGGCTCCCAAGGAGCAATTGAGAATTGTGATGATGTAGGTGATGAACCCTTGAGGGAGGCCATGAAGAACATGCCGGTGGGAGACATCAAGCCAAAAGATGATGATGACGATGTACAAATTGTTGATCCACCATCTTCATCACGTGTGCCTCAAGATGATGACAAGAATGAGAGAGTTGAAAATGAAGACACTTATGTCTCTCATGAACAAGCCGAGGCACAAGCTCAAGATGTTGATGCTCCCCATCCACCTCCTCAAGTGGTTGATAGAAGAAACTCACCACTACTTCAAGCACATCCACAAGATCTCATCATAGGGAGTCCTACAAAGGGAGTAATGACTCGATCCCAAAAGCTAGCTTCTTTTGTTGAACATCACTCTTTTGTCTTTGCGTTGAACCTAAGAATGTAGAAGAAGCTCTTCAAGATCCGGATTGGGTGAATGCAATGCATGAAGAATTGAACAACTTCACCCGCAATCAAGTATGGACACTTGAAGAGCATCCTAAAGGTGCAAGAGTCATTGGAACCAAGTGGGTGTTTCGAAACAAGCAAGATGACCAAGGCATAGTGTGAGGAACAAGGCAAGACTAGTTGCAAAGGGTTCTCTCAAGTTGAAGTCTTGATTTTGGAGAGACCTTTGCACCCGTTGCAAGACTTGAAGCCATTCGTATCCTCCTTGCATATGCATCACATCATGATATGAAACTATATCAAATGGATGTGAAAAGTGCATTCTTAAATGGCTTATAAAATGAACTAGTCTATGTTAATCAACCTCCCGGGTTTGAAGACCCTAGATATCCTAATCATGTTTATAGGTTGTCCAAGGCGTTATATGGCTCAAGCAAGCCCCTAGAGCGTGGTATGAGCGCCTCCGGGACTTCCTCATTGAGAAGGGCTTCACCATTGGGAAGGTCGACACCACACTATTCACCAAGAAGTTTAATGGGAGATCTTTATTTGTCAAGTATATGTTGATGATATCATCTTCGGATCAACAAATGAAGATTATTGCAAGGAATTTGGTGAATTGATGTCGAAGGAGTTCGAGATGTCAATGATTGGTGAGCTCACATTCTTCCTTGGATTTCAAGTAAAGCAAATGAGAGAAGGATTTTCATCTCTCAAGAAAAGTATACCAAGGATCTTCTCAAAAGATTCAAGATGAAGAATGCAAACCAATCAAGACCCCAATGCCATCAAATGGACATCTCGACCTAGATGAGGAGGTAAACCGGTTGATCAAACTCTCTACCGTTCTATGATTGGTAGCTTGTTGTACCTTACCGCATCTAGGCCCGATATCATGTTTAGTGTGTGCATGTGTGCTCGCTTTCAAGCGTGCCCTAAAGAACCTCACCTAAGTGCCGTAAAAAGAATCCTAAGATATCTTAAGCTCACCCCAAGCATTGGTCTTTGGTATCCCAAAGGAGCTAGATTCCAACTAGTTGGCTATTCCGATTCGGACTATGCCGGTTGCAAAATTGATAGAAAAAGCACATCCGAGGGTGCCATTTGCTTGGAAGATCTTTAGTATCTTGGTCATCTAAAAAGCAAAATAGTGTGGCTTTGTCCACCGCCGAGGCGGAATACATTGCCGCGGGGCTTGTTGTGCACAAATCTTATATATGAAACAAACCCTCCTAGACTATGGAATTGTTCTTGAAAAGGTGCCACTTTTATGTGATAATGAAAGTCTGTTAAAATTGCTAACAATCCGGTACAAC
Organism: Saccharum officinarum; assembly: GCA_020631735.1. Classification (NCBI taxonomy): domain Eukaryota; kingdom Viridiplantae; phylum Streptophyta; class Magnoliopsida; order Poales; family Poaceae; genus Saccharum; species Saccharum officinarum. The sequence goes on along the minus strand of CM036217.1, from coordinate 3,679,505 downwards.
ACTCTCGCACCAAGCACATTGATATCCGCCATCACTTTCTAAGAGATCACGTTGCTAAAAATGACATATCACTAGAAGGTGTAAGAAGTGAAAATCAATTAGCGGATATCTTCACTAAACCTTTGGATGAGGCAACTTTTGTAGGTTAAGAAGTGAACTCAATGTGCTTGATTCTAGCAACTTTAAAAAATGAGCGTGTGTTGTCCCTTGCATTGCATTGTATAATATGCCATGTTTATTTTATCGCAATGTTTTAGGGCTTGGCTAACACGGTTACGATAACCCTTCTTTGGAGGAGTGAAGAAGCCTAACCGTGGATCAAACTTGACAAGCATTCTAGTTTTACCTCTTGTATTGCATTGCATATGCATGGTGTTGTTCTTGTCGTTTCTTTTCGGTTTAGCTTTGAGCAACCTCTGTGTTCGTCCATGGATAGAGAGAGCATTTGACGCTCCTAAAGGTTCAAAAACTCTATTGCATGGCCATACGTTGCTCCTTGGGTGTTTATTGCCTATTTTCTTAAAAATAATACTAGCCTAAGGCAATCTATTTTAAAAAATTGAGGGTTTGAGTGAGGTCACTCATATCGTGTTCCAATTGGTGTTTATTTGTGTCTTTTGAATTGGAACCTGATTGGGAGAAGTCGCGTCGTAGTTCGGAACGTAAGAAGGGCGAGAACAGTGACCGGCGCTGGACCGGACGCTGCACCGGACGCAGTGATGCTTCACCACCGCGTCCGGTCCCGACGTCCACCAGCGCGTCCGGTTCATCCAGAAGACCAACTCCAGATCTACTGATCGGACGCTGCACCGGACGCGCCTCTGTTGACCACCGCGTCCGGTCCCGGTTATCACCACCGCGTCCGGTCATTCGCGATGATTCCCGAGCTCCCCTCGACCGGACTCTGACCGCGTTGGTCAGTCCTCACTGGACGCGTCGGTCACTCCAGGAGCTTACTGGAGTGTGACCACGCTGCACCACCTCGTCCGGTCATAACGACCACCGCGTCCGGTCATCACGCGTCGAGCGGATCTAAACCCTTCATATACCTCGTCCTCGGCCGTGTCTTCCTCACCCGAGTTCGTCCGCCGCCAGCCCTAAATCGCGAGTTTTGCCGGAGCCGCCGCATCCTTGCCATCTTGCTCGCCTCCGCAAGCCCAGCCGCGTCTCCTCGCCCACGCTAGCCTCGCTCCGCGCCGCGCCGCCCTGCCCGCAGCCGCGCCTCGTGCCCGTCGCGCAGTCGCGCATCGCGCCACCGCCGCCCGCTCGCACCGCGCCGCGGTAAGCCGCGACCTTGCCGCCTGATAGCGCGGCTTCCCCGCTTGCCAGCATCTCCTCCGCAGTGGACTTCCTCAC
>CM036217.1:3576868-3678049 GCA_020631735.1 Saccharum officinarum | reverse complement strand
ACCGCAATCCCGCCGCAATCCGCTCCCGCCCGCGCGAAATCGCTCACGCATCCTCCGCTTTGCGGCTCACGGGTCGCTGAATTGCTCGCTCGCTGACTTCCACTCAACTGCTCGCCTGGCCTGCTGCTTGCTGCTTCAATCAATCCACGGAGTAGGGACGTCGGCTCAAGGCTGCTGGAAGCTCGCCCTTCCGCTCGCTGCACATATCTTCCTCCCAAAGTTCCTCTTCCTCCCGTCGAATCGAATTCTTCCTCAATTCCGAGTCTTTGGCCGCCCGGAGCTGCTCCGTCCGGTCCGGTTCGTCAAGATCGCACACACTCGGCAGCGAAGCGCTTTAGGGTTCCCGCGCGCGCCCTGTGATGCTTGGGAATGGCGCTTAAGGCCACGACGCAGGGCGCCGCGGAGGCGGCCGTAGCGGCCATCGGCCGGGGCTACGACGTCGTCTCCGACGTCCGCCTCAAGTACTGCAAGGGCAAGCTCGCGGACCCGGACGCGCGCCTCATTGACGTCTCCCGCGATGAGGTCCAGGACGTCCTGTTCCCCGGCGGGATCAGGGTCGCCGTCGTCCCAAGTCCATCAAGTGCGACAAGGGCGAGCGCACGCGTTCCGCTCCGATGTTCTCTCCTTCCAGCAGGTTGATTTTGATTGATTCGTCTACTATATCTACTATAAAATGTTGAACATGCTGCTGTCATTGCTTTGGTTCATGGATGGATGGCCACTACTTTGTTCTGAACCAGCCAAGAAATATACTTTTCTTTTGGACAGATGTCAGAGCTGTTCAACCGGGAGCTATCGTTGACTGGAAAAATTCCCTCCGGCATGTTCAATAGCATGTTTGATTTTCTGGGTGCTGGCAGAAAGATGCAGCCAACACCAAGTCACTTGCCTTTGATGGTTGGTACATTCGCTGTACACCGTCGCGCTATCAAAATCTCGTATCCTACTGCACGATCATGTTACTCAGGCAGTTCCTGCAACCTGGGACCCTGCTGCTTTGGCAAGGTTAGACGCTTACTCTTGCCCTCTTATTATGATGCCATAAAGACTGTATTGTGATTGTGTTAGACCCACCTATACCTATATACATTCATATATAGTTTTCCTTTGCAGTTTCTCAGCTAAATGAGTCATGTTTTTTTAACTGTATGAGTGGACATTGCGAAGGGACATATGAGTTATATTGCACCTGAACCTTTGATTCTTGCTGCTTCACTTTCCAGGTTCATTGAAAACTTTGGAACACACATAGTTGTTGGTGTAAAAATGGGAGGGAAAGATGTTATCTACTTGAAACAACAACATTCATCAAGCTTGCAACCAGCTGCTGTCAAAAACGACTCAAGGACATGTCTGACAGGAGATTTCTGGATGCAAACGGACAGTATGACATGAATAACAAGGATGTGTATGGGAAGGACAAGGTACTCTCCTACTCTGCATTTTGTTGTTGTAGTTTTGATAAATGATTGTTAAGTTTGTGAAAACTGCATGATGCAATGTTTCCTGTCTTTCAAAGATGAGTATTCAATAATTTGATGTAATGTCCTGTGCAGCACGATGCAAGAGACCAACGGCTAAGATTTGTGGAATCAAGCCCATCAAGTTCATACTGTACGAAGGAGGTATTGAGTTTTTTTTCTTTTCTAGGAAGTGTGCCTATCACTTTTCCTATTCATATAACTCCTTTCTTGGTATTTCAGGACTTGGTGATGGTGGTTAAAGCGGAGAGGTGGAAAGGAATGGGACAAAGATATGCCTCACAGTGAATGGATAAACACTGTTCAATCAGAACCTGATGTTATCTCAATGTCCTTCTTACCTATCACTTCTTTGTTGAATGGAGTACCTGGCTGTGGGTTTCTCAATCATGCAATTAATCTATACCTACGCTGTAAGTTTGTCTTTCACTTCCCATTTCATGTGACAGAGCATCTCTTTGTTAATTCATTTTCTAAACTGCTAGTCACTCATGCCCATTAATTTCATCAAATTGCTAGTATTCGGCACAATCTAGATGCTATTAATTGAGGAGGCCTAGACTATTGGCAATGTATATGGTTGTATGTTATGCATGCTTTCCGATCCTTGGACTGCCTTGTTGTTTAGAGCTACTGCCTGCTTAGTGTGTCACTTGATGCTTGCCATAGCTGGAAAGTTATGACATTGCATGCCTTCCTTGATGTTTAAAAGACTGTAAATGTCTGCGAAACAAAAGAAAACCATTGAATTCAACAAGCTGCACAGGAATTTGCTACATAACATGTTGACTTGTCTAGTAGGTTCATATTGTGTGTTAGCATGCAGTTTACAAACATAAAAGCTGGGTGATAGATTTATTCAATGTTTTGCAGATAAGCCTCCGATTGAAGAACTACATCAATTTTTGGAGTTCCAGCTACCAAGACAATGGGCACCTGTGTACAGTGACCACCCTCTTGGCCCTCAGAGAGGAAAACAGAGCAGTGCATCTTTGCCTTAAGTTTTATGGGACCGAGGCTCTATGTCTGCACTAATATGGTACCATTATTCTTGTGGCTTCATCAGTTTATACTTCATACATTTGTCACTCTGCATGATTCCATTGTTTATACTTAAGTTGCTTCTGTGTAACGTTCATCATTCTCCCTTTGTCATGCTAGTTGAACTATCTAACAAGAAAAGTTAATTACCTTGTTATCTTAACAAAATTAGGCTCTTAAAAAATCTGTGGAAATAATCTTTAGTGCTTCGATGTGATATTTCTGCTAAACTAATGACTTTTCAGTAGAAGTGTAAGTTTCTAACTTGGTATGTGTTGACTGACTCCACATTGTCAGTCCTCACGAAGACTCATTTAAATAAGCTTTGGTGTCTGGAGAGAAGTTGTATTCATGGCATTTCCTTACATGTTTTGTGGTATTTGATACAGGTTGATGTGGGTGAAAGACCTGTTACTGGGATTCGATTGTATCTTGAGGGGAAGAAGAGCAACATGCTGGCTATCCACCTTCAGCATCTATGCTCGCTTCCTCAAATCCTGCAGCTCCAGGATGATCCATACAACCACCGAACTCCAGAACCATATGACCACAAGTACCTGGAACCATTTGGATCCTGGAAGCGTTTCTCTCATGTTTACACGGCGCCAGTGGAGTCAGACGACGACTCCTCAATTGTGACCGGGGCACAGCTACATGTGAGCAGCCATGGGTTGAGGAAGGTCCTCTTTCTCCGCCTCAATTTCTCCAAAGTCAGCAATGCTGCGCTTGTCAAGAACCCTGAGTGGGAAGGGTCGCCGAATCTGGGACAGAAATCTGGCCTCATCTCGACGCTCATCAGCACACATTTCTCAACGGCAGCTCAGAAGCCTGCCCCTCGCCCTGCTGATGTGAACATCAACTCGGCTGTGTACCCTGGCGGTCCGCCAGCGCCAGCGCAGGCACCAAAGCTTCTCAAGTATGTGGACACAGCAGAGATGGTGCGCGGACCGCAGGACACGCCCGGATACTGGGTGGTCTCTGGTGCCAAGCTGCAGCTGGAGAGGGGCAAGATATCGCTGCGTGTGAAGTATTCGCTCTTGACAGCCATGGTACCTGATGATGAGTACCCACTTTGATGAATGAACAAAGTTGAAACTCATTGCCTCAAAAGGGGGCTAGCTAATGTGCATTTGATCATGTGGTGCATTGCAAGTAAAGAGTTTCAGCATGCTTAGGAAACCTGACTTGTATGTACATCGCTTGTTTTTTCAATTATGACCATTTTATCGGTGGATCCGGCGGCTGTCCGTTGTACAATCTTTGAAATTAAAATTTGTTTTGCAAAAAGGGGTACACAGCATTTTTTGTATATACACAATGTATTCGCAACGCAACGAGGTGAAAACAATGGTCGCCTTGCTTGCTCTGACATTCTTTTGAACAACATTCTTTAACATTACATTGCCCTCATTGGTTGCCTCACCAGGCTACTGTTTCGTTCTGCAGCAACATGTTTCTAACAGGCTCGCTCTACGATTGACTCTAGCATGGATCACCAAAAGAACAAACTCTGGAATTCGAACTCTATTACAGTAACTGGATCTCAGGAAATATATAAGTAACCATGTTTCAGGAAACATCTGGTGTTAAAATCAATGGGGTGATAAGCATCTATGCTTCTATGAACATAACAATGCTCAGTTGTCATAAATATAGACACATGTCAGATGCAAAGTTCTGTATTTCACCTCGCACTTCTCAATCTATTACACACATCACATCAAATCATTTTATACAGCATTAAACTAGTCAGCTAATTCATAGTTTGTCTGTAAATGTCCGAATACCTAGTTACCAAATAGACAAATTTTGCCAAATCAACGATGCTACAGTAACTTTTCAGCTACTTTTCGTGAAGTGAACACACCCTCAGTCAGTGCCTTCAACTATAGTTCACTGACTCATCTTGATCTTTATTTCAGTGGTGCAGTCATCTATATTTTGTATTACTCCCAATTCTCGAACAAACTCCAACTCTCCATGCTTGCCTCCAAATTTTCCTGCAAATTAGGAATATCAGAAAATAACATATAGCAAAAATATTAAGTGTAGGTGCTACACACACGGGATGAGGGTATACAGACAACAGAGTTCAGATTCCTGGCACATGACCCTCTAGTTTCAGGACCAGATGATTTCTGACAGAATTTGAACCTGCATGCTTATTTTCTTTATTTCGGATAGGCTGCCAGCGGCTGCATACGGGTTGCGTCTTTCTAAGAAAAGGGGCGTGCAAATAATCTATTTCTTCATATTCACAGATGCTATGCAATGCTACACATCCTTTGCAGAATGCATCCAGTTCTATTATAAAGATCAGGTAACAGAAGGCGCCCTTTGTTGTTCACAGATCTAAACACAAATATACATACCAAAGGTTTCAAGTCATCAGAGAATCGAGCTTCATATGTCGACTCTGAATTTCCTCTCTTTTCAGCACGGCGTGCATTAGCTTTTTCTTCATAAAAATCAAAATCATCCAGAATTGATGTTCCCTGAGGATGATCCTTGAAAATTTTCAACATTTGCACACCTTGCGGCAGCCCGATCTACATTGAAAAAAACCAAAAAAGAAGTTAGTGCCTACTGATAGACAATGATGATTGATTAATTTGGGCTAACCCTAGAAGGGTAGCTATATAGGTAACCATACATGAGCCTCATGGGCCTAGCCTCATGGGCCTAATACACATATATTCCAACACCCCTCCGCAGTCTGAACTACCGGCGCAGCGGAGTTCCAGGCTGAACAACAAGAAGAAAGAACACACATCTCCCCCCCCACAGGCGCAACTAGCCACAAGTGATGTTGAGGCTGGAGCGGAACTCGGTGAAGGTCGAGGACGGGAGGCCTTTGGTGAAGATGTCCGCGAACTGGGAGGTGGTCGGAACATGAATGACCCGCACCTCACCCATTGCCACCCGATCACGGACAAAGTGTAGGTCGATCTCCACGTGCTTCGTCCGCTGGTGCTGGATGGGATTGGTGGAGAGGTAGACCGCACTGACATTGTCGCAGTAGATCAGTGAGCTCCGGGAAGGCGGAGCCAGGAGGACTCCGCCACGCCGTTAGCAACAGCGCGGTACTCCGCCTCGGCACTAGACCGGGAGACCACAGGCTGACGCTTAGACGACCAGGACACCAGGTTGCCGCCCAAGAAGACAGCTTAGCCGGAGGTGGAGCGCCGAGTGTCCGGACATCCTGCCCAGTTAGCGTCAGTGTAGACGACAAGGTCGGCGGAGGAGGACCGATGAAGTAGGAGGCCGTAGTCGATCGTGCCCCGGAGATAGCGGAGGAGACGCTTGAGTGCCGTGAGGTGGGGCTCCCGGGGATCATGCATGTGAAGACAGATCTGCTGAACTGCATAGGTGATGTCCGGCCAGGTGAAGGTGAGGTACTGAAGGGCACCAGCAAGACTCCTGTATGCAGTGGGATCAGACACTGGGGGGCCCTCAGCCTCTGACAGCTTGCCCTGAGTATCAACCGGAGTGGAGCAGGGGTTGCAGTCAGTCATCCCAGCCCGCTCCAGGATATCCCGAGTATACTGCCGCTGGTGAAGAAGTAACCCGGCAGGACGAGGCTCAACAGTGACCCCGAGGAAATGGTGGAGCACACCCAGATCCTTCATAGCAAACTCCTGCTGAAGAGCGGCAATGATCCGGCGGAGAAAGAGCTCACTGGAGGCTGTGAGGACAATGTCATCAACATAGAGCAGCAAGTATGCAGTGTCAGCTCCATGGTGATAGATAAACAGGGAGGTATCAGACTTGGCCTCGACAAACCCCAGAGTCAGCAGGAAAGCAGCAAACCGATGGTTCCACGCCCGGGGTGCCTGCTTGAGGCCGTAGAGAGACCTGTTTAGCCGGCAGACCATGTCAGGACGGGAGGAATCAACGAACCCCGCCGGCTGACTGCAGTACACTGTCTCGGTGAGAAGGCCGTGCAGAAAGGCATTCTTGACGTCCAGCTGATGGACGTACCACGACCGAGCAAGCGCCAACGAGAGCACGGTGCGGACGATGGCAGGCTTGACCACCGGGCTGAAAGTCTCATCATAGTCGACCCCAGGGCGCTGAGTGAAATCCCGGAGAACCCAGCGAGCCTTGTAGTGCTCGAGAGTGCCATCAGCCCGACGCTTGTGGGTCCAAATCCACTTGCCGGTGACGACGTTGGAGCCTGGTGGCCGGGGCACCAACTCCCACGTCTGGTTGGCGAGGAGAGCGGCATACTCCTCTTCCATCGCGCGACGCCAGTGAGGATCCAACAGGGCGTCACGGACGGAAGAGGGTACTGGGGATACCGGCGCGTCTCCAGTCGACGCGGCAAGGGCCCGTGGTGGCAGAGTGCCAGCCGCGTGCCGTGTCACCATCGGGTGAACATGCCGCGGGTGTCGGTGAAGAAGCGGCGGGTGGTAGACTGGCGGTGCGTGACGTGCCGGCGGGGACTACCGTGTCAGCGGGAAAGAGGGAGGGGGATCAGGAACCGGAGTAGTGGTGGGAGTAGTGGAGAAGGGAAAGACGGACTCATCGAACACCACATGGCGAGAGATGAGTACCCGCCGGGAGGTAAGGTCAAAGCACCGGTACCCCTTGTGATCCGGGGAGTACCCGAGGAAGACACAGAGAGTGGATCGGGGGTCCAGCTTGTGAGAAGAAGTAACAGTGGTGTTGGGGTAACACGCACACCCAAAAACGCGAAGGTGATCGTACCGAGGAGGGGTACCGAGCAGGACGTGGTGTGGTGTAGGAGCAGGACAGGCAACGGAAGGAAGACGGTTGAGAAGGTAGGTAGAGGTGTGCAAGCCCTCAGCCCAGAAACGAGCAGGAAGAGAGGCTTGAAACAAGAGGGTGCGCACGGTGTCGTTAGTGGTGCGAATCATGCGCTCAGCTTTCTCATTCTGTGAGGAGGTATATGGGCAAGACATGCGCAACTGAACACCGTGAGAGAAGAAGAAAGCCCGGGAGGTGGAGTTATCAAACTCACGACCATTGTCACACTGGACAGCCTTGATGGTAAGGCCGAACTGTGTGGACACCCAAGAGAAGTGAAGGAGCGTGGAAAACGTATCAGACTTCGCACGCAAGGGAAAAGTCCACGAATAATGCAAAAAATCATCAACAACCACAAGATAGTACTTATAGCCAGAAATACTGATGACAGGAGATGTCCATAGGTCGCAATGTACAAGATAAAAAATGCGAGCCGCATGTGAAGAACTATGAAAAGGAAGACGAACATGTCGGCCCAATTGGCACGCATGACACAAATGTTCAGCATTAGCCCGAATACACGAAATGCCGGAGCTACGACTGAGCTGCATCAGGGCATTACGTCCAGGATGGCCGAGGCGCCGGTGCCAAGTAGTAGAAGAGGTAGAGGCGACGAAGGCAGCTGACAAAACGGACAGCGAAGAAGTAGCCGCCGGGAAGCGAAGAGTGTAAAGGGACCCGTTGCTGTCACATCGGAGCAGAGGACGCCGGGAAGCCAAATCCTTTACAGTAAGACCAGAAGAGTCAAATTCCACAGAACAAGAATTGTCAGCTGTAAAACGACGAATAGAGAGAAGGTTATGAACCATAGAAGGAGCAACAAGAACGTCAGGAAGACGAAAAGAGCCATGAGCACCGGCGGTACCCACAGACGTGACAGAAAGACACGAACCATTTGCGACCATAATGGACGAAGGAAGAGAAGAAGAGGGAGAGTGGACGGACGAAAGTATACCAGGATCAGGGGTGGTGTGGTAGGTAGCACCCGAGTCGGCGATCCACTCCGGTCTGACAGGAGGTGTCAGGCTCATGGTGCTGAACGAGCGAGCCAAGGCCGCCTGGTCCCAACCGGCAACCCCAGGAGAGGTGCCAGAGGGTCCAGCCCACGGAGGCGTAGTGGAGACGCCAAGAGGTGGAGCGCCAGCGAACATGGCCTGCGGTGGGCGAGGCTCACCACCGGGAGCGTGGTAAGGCCACATGGAGATGCGCCCTGACCACGGGTTGTGGAACGAAGGCCATGGTGTCCCCCGCTGCGGGCCAACCGGTGTGTGCCCACCGGCCGGAGTCTGGGTGACACCACCGCGGCCGCCCCCGCGACCTCCAGCACGACGACGGCGACCGCCACGACCCCCGCCCCCACCCCCGCTCGGCCCGGAGGGAGGGGGACCCAGGAGAGACGACGACGGTGTAGCAGACGAGCGTGGTGGAGCGGACGGACGCGGCGAAGTAGCAGCCAGGGCCGTCGAAGAAGACGAGGACCCCGGAGAGGTGGTGGACCCCGGCTGGAGACCCTGAGTGAGCTCTTCCAGGACCAGATCGTCACGGACCTGCAGGAAGGTGGGGAAGGGTCGCTGACGGGTGATCCACGTCCTAAGATGGGCGTAGCGGTCGCTGATCCCACGGAGGACGTTGAGGACCAAGATGCGATCCTCCACGGGCCAGCCGAGGTCGCCAAGGGAGTCCGCCATGCCCTTTATCTGACGACAGAACTCGCCAACGGAGAGGTCCCCCTGGACGAAGGTGCGGAAACTGGCGTCGAGACGCAGAGCCCGGGCCTCAGCATTGCCCAGGAACTGCCCCTCAAGGGCAAGCCATGCCCGGCGCGCGTCATTAGAGTTGCGGACGAGGTCGTGGAGGTCCAGGGAGATCGTCCCCAGGATCCAGGAGAGGACGATGCTGTCGAGACGGAACCACGACGGCGACTGGACGGCAGCCGAGGCGTCCACCAGTACATGGTCGTCGAGGGCGTAGCGGCGGAGAGTGAGAAGCACCAGATCCCGCCAGCGGGCGTAGGAGGGCGACTCTGGCTCGAGGACGACCGGAACAAGGAGACGAATGTTCTGGACCCCCCGGCCTGGTAGTGTAGCTGGATCACGAGCAGTCAGGGGATGCGGCGGCTGCAGGGGTTCCAGCGGCTGCTGGATAGCCGCGGTACCCTCCGCCATCTCCCCCTCCGTGCCAAGGCTTGGAGCGGCGGCCAAGGCACGGGCGAGTCCAAGAGGGAGGTTTGCAGCGCCACCTGGAGGAGCCATGGCGCGCACAGGGAGGAGGGGCGCGCGCGGTAGCCGCTGCCGCGCCAGAAGCAGGGGCGGCGCGAGCGGAGGCGGCCCCGGCCGGAGGAGCGGGAGCGGCGGATGCGGCGGGCGCGCCTGGGCGGGCGGGATCCGCGCCAGAGGAAACGGGAGCGGGTGGAGAAGCCACCATCTGAGCCCAGGAAGAAGAGGAGAGGGGAGGGAAGGAACTGAAGGAGGGAGGAGGTGGGGCGCCGGCCATGGCGCCGGCGGCAGGCGCCCACCGGCGGCGGCGGCTGGGAGGAGAAGGAGAGGAGAAACCTAACCCTAGGCTGCTGATACTATGATAGACAATGATGATTGATTAATTTGGGCTAACCCTAGAAGGGTAGCTATATAGGTAACCATACATGGATCTCATGGGCCTAGCCTCATGGACCTAATACACATATATTCCAACACCTACAATGGTACAAAATTATGCCCTAAAAATGTATGATGAGAACTATTAGAGCACCTTCTATTATCCTGCTTGAAAATAATATTAGTTAATGCTTTTACTGTAAAATCACCAAATAATTCATTACTTTTCATAAAAAAGATTCTTTTTAGCTTCTATGTTCTCCCAATCCCCAATGTTTCCTGATTGAAAATAATATTAGTTAATGCTTTAGCACCTTCTATTATCCTGCTTGAAAATAATATTAGCTAATGCTTTTACTGTAAAATCACCAAATAATTCATTACTTTTCATAAAACAGATTCTTTTTAGCTTCTATGTTCTCCCAATCCCCAATGTTTCCTGATTGAAAATAATATTAGTTAATGCTTTTACTGTAAAATCACCAAATAACTCATTACTTTTCATAAAACAGATTCTTTTTAGCTTCTCTGTTCTCCCAATCCCCAATGTGTTAATATAAGAAAATAACCTCATTTACAATCTTTATTTTTCTTAGAACAGGGGTATCAGAAATTCAGAACGATAAGTTAGAAGCTTGATACCTCCTGTGTGTCCCTGCTAAAAGTAACCTGCCTGTTGTCATTGTTTTCAAGAATTATATGTTTGAACAACCGATTTGGAACATCCTTTATAATATGCCATTTTATAGGGAAAAAGCCATTCCATTTATCTTCTTCCCAAAAGTCCATGGTCTTCTTGAAATCAACAGGACCTAACATTTCAGCCAAACCTACGAACTGTCCGCTGGTGTTGACCTGAGAAAAAAGGGAACATGAGGAACATAAATGTATTGAAATTTACAAATTAATAAAATAGTCATGGAACTGCTTCACTTATTCTAATGGCAGGACAGTCTGGGCAAGAATCAGGTTAAAGTGGTCCGCTAAGAAAATCAACTACAACTTGAAATAATGGCCACAATTGATACAGAAACCAAACATCAAATAGCAACAAATATCATAAAAAAGTAGCATGAAGCAATATTTTCATGCTCGTAACTCGTAAGTGAAGGCGACATGTCCAGCAATTGAGTGTAGCAGAGATGCGTATGTTGCGTTGGTGTTGTGGGCACACAAGGAGGGATAGAGTCCGGAACGACGATATTCGGGATAGGGTTGGGGTGGCACCAATTGAGGAGAAATTGATTCAACATCGGTTGAGATGGTTTGGACATGTCCAACGGAGGCCTCCTGAGGCGCCGGTGCGTAGTGGAGTTCTAAAGCGGCCCGATAATGTAAAGAGCGGTAGAGGTCGACCTAAACTAACTTGGGACGAGTCCGTTAAGAGAGATCTTAAGGAGTGGAATATCTCCAAGGATTTAGCTATGGACCAGAGCGCTTGGAGATTGGCAATCAACGTGCCTGAACCGTGACATCTTTTTGTCTTGTGCCATTTATGTCCCTTTATGTGTCTCCCTGTTTCTCGTCTCTTTTGGGTTTCATCTCTAGCCTACCCCAACTTGCTTGGGACAAAAGGCTATGTTGTTGTTGTTGTTGTTGTTCGTAACTCGTAAGTAGCAACTAGCCAACAGCAATCCTTTTTTTTTTCTTTAATTAGTCCTCAAATTACACAGGTCAAGCAAGCATCACCTCATACATGTCTTGGTCAAACCAGTGTGTATGATCAGAAGTTTATTCAACCTTTTGAGTCCTATGTTTATGTGAAAAAAACTAAACAATTATCCTAAGAAACCTTCAATAGGGTACAAATTCGAAAAGGGAAAAAAATGAAGCAGGTTGTCTATAGAATCTAGATTCATGGTTGCTGAACACTACAGTTTTCTTTAATATTGTCACAAGTGCTCATTAGTAATCTGTAACAATACTGAACTCCTAGCATGCCTTCTTTATCCTTATGTAGCATCGTAGTGGGCCACTAAAGAGTAGACAACAACCAATCATCTAAAACTTTGTAACTTAAGACAAAACTAGTCTTAGAATCCCCTCACAGAGAAGCAGTGATATCTTAATTATCTTCTCAAACATTGATTTTACAAGATATTAGGACCACTGGCCTCTAAAAAATACAAGGCAGAGTAGTCTTTGCTGCTATAAACTGTCATTTACAACTGTTACAACCTACAAACAGGCAAAAAGGTAATAAACAATTTGAAGAAAGCATTTGATCCTTACTGACCGAGAAGAATAGGAAGACAGGGCACCTTTCACCATTGTCCTTCATTAAATTTTGAGCTTCATGGTATGCAGCATCCAGCTTATTGTTCCCATTTGGTGTACTTGCCCAAACGTTATATTTGATACCTTTATGAATGTCATCTTCACTATATGACTTTATCATAAAAAACTTGGCATGTTTATACTCAACTGAAAAATCTGATCTATTATACTGATTTCTACGGATCAATGGACTTATGATATCTTTCACAGTGGATGACACTGAAGCATTGTTCAATTTATTTGCCCTCGGCCCACGAACTTGGTCCCTTAAATCCTCAGAATTTCTCCAGCGATTACCTTTCATATTGATCATATGGTGGCTGCTACTGTTTACAACTCTGTTAACCACCCTAGGTTTTGCAAGAGAATGTTTGCTTGTGATAACTTTGGCTTGCTCATTGGTATTAATCCTGGCAAAATTTTGCCTTGAGTGATTATTCCCATGAGAGGTACCTTGCTGGTATCTTGACAGTATACGTGTCTCAGCATCATGGCACCAATGACCAGAACGCAAAGGGATCCTATCTCGGTAACCATGGTGAAGAGATAGTGACGGGATCTCATCACCATAGTCAAGTCTCCCTGAGGACAGTGCGGTTTGAGGACCAAAGTGCCACTGACTTGAGCGTGAAGGTGCCTCATCATACTTCTTTCTAGATAAAGAAGGGATCTCATCGCCGTACTGCAGGCTTCTTGGTACTGAAGGTGCCTCATCATACTTCTTTCTAGATAAAGAAGGGATCTCATCCTCAAAGCACCATTGACATGGAACAGGATTGATCTCATCTGCATAGCGGGACCCTCTGGCATATCCAACCATCTGTTTCAATGAGAACTTGTCATGATGAATTTTGGATACACAGAAAAAAGGTTAATTATTATACTTGCATCAGATAAAAACACAGGCATAAGTTGCCATTTTAGTACAGTCAGGATGATCAACAGATGTACCTCTTTGCAATGTTCTACAGATCGACCATTGCGGCTTGAAAAGGAAGTAGATCGGTCTGATATTCTGTAGCAATGTCCTGAATGATCTAGACCATAATCAAGTTCAACTGCTCCTGGACACTTCCGCATGTGAGGAGCACTAGTAGGATACGAAGCAAGATAATCTGGCCTTGCACTGATGGTGTTGGCTTTGGTTCTCATTGTCCCCAACGCATGCCCTAATGCATCTGGGCTACTTGATACTGCTTCTAATGCAGAAAACTTCTCCCAAGAACAGGCTGAAGTAGGAAAGTGTGGCTTCTGCCTATGATAATCTCTTCCCAGTGGCAATGGATCCTTCGAACATGCATGTGACCCAAGTTCAGTAACATATTTGGTGTCCACAAACTGTGCTTGATAATCCTGAGAATGGAGGATTTGTTCAAGTAGAGAGTGAACAAGAGTTTAATATAGATCCCGAGAACTTTATCAACAAATTGCATGGTTGAATTTAAAACATACACATCATGGTAGCTCTTTGAGTAACAATTTTATTCACTGACCTATCTAAACCACAGATATTGGCTGAGTAGCCTGGACTTTGGACGTATGACATAGAAAATGCAACTAGTAAGGAATGATATTCAACAAGCGAACATAAGGGAGCCAAGAATTCAAGAAATCGTTCAGATGTGAATGTAACTGTTTATCTTTTTCTTAAAACCAAGTTGATCTTTTGAGCATATGTGAACAAGCTGAAGTGTTTGAACCCATCCAGAACTATCTAGTAAATGTTTTATTCAGCATTTTTGCTGAACTATTTCATATTTAAACCTTGAATTGGTTACTCAGTTAATAATTTGTATATGGCTAGGCAAGATGTCATAAGGATGCAAGCATTTGTAACAGAAAAAAGGGAAAGGATAGATATAATCAAGAGATAGCCTGTACCAAATGTGACAAATCCCTCTTTGCTTGGGACAGAAAATGGCCATCTTCTTCAAATTTCATACTGCCCCCTACAGAATGAAAGCAAAATTGGGTGGCAAATAAACACAAACCCAATGGAACCTCGCTAACAGAATTTGGTTTCTTTGGGAACTACCAGAACACATACATAATTGATATGAAGAACATGAATCTTGCTCGAAAATCACATCCTTCCTAATGGTTGTACCAATTTTTGTTTCTGCTTTCCTTTCTGTTTCTGGTGGATCAAAAACTTCCTGCATCTGTCAAGCAAAAGACAAGTACATGTGAGAACCGACAAATAAAATGGCTAGCCCTGAATGTGCTGTTACATCTCAACTATCACAAGCTAACATGTAAGGTAAAAAAACCGAGCCATGGAAACAGCATTAACCGGACTGGTTACTTCTCAACTATCACACGCCAACATTTAAGGTAAAAAAAAAACTGAGCCGTGGAATCAGCATGTAATCGGACCGGTTACTTCTCAACTATCACACACAAACATTTAAGGTAAAAAAACGAGCTGTGGAATCGGCATGCGATCGGACTGGTAACTTCTCAACTATCACAAGCCAACATTTAAGGTAAAAAAACCGAGCCGTGCAATCGGCATGTAATCGGACTGATTACTTCTCAACTATCACAAGCCAACCCTTAAGATAAAAAAAACCAAGCCATGGACTCAGCATGTAATCAGATCGTTGTCTACCTTTAAGTCTGTTTCTCGTCTCTTTTGGGTTTCATCTCTAGCCTACCCCAACTTGCTTGGGACAAAAGGCTATGTTGTTGTTGTCTACCTTTAAGTCTGTGTTTGGTTTCAAGGATGGGATGAGTCGATCCAAAAATTGGTGGTGTTTGGATGAGGATGGGATCACCCCATTTGAGGAATATACCTCGTAGATGCGGGATGGAGACAGCCCTCGGAATCGAGGGCACGGGGGCATACCTCTTGGTCCTTGTCACACATTGTCGGTCGCCCTTCTGTTCCTTCACGCGTGCGGGCGAGACACGGGTAGTGCGGGGTTGGGCGAGGGGATGGCTCCGGCGCGGTGTGGCAGCAGCGTGGATCCACGATGGGGAGGCGCGAGTGGTGCGGCTCCACGATTGGTCAGCATGCTTCGGGTTTCGGCGTGGAGGCGTAGTTCTCCAGCACGGCGCAATAGGGAGGCAGCACCGCTGCGGAGAGGGACGAGCAGTGGAGAAGAGGTGTGGCCGGGGATGATAGGTTGGGCCCATTAATGATAGGCAGGGTCTATGGAAACTGTAGCTGACGGCGTTAAAAACTCCATCCATCCCCTTTCACTCAATCACTCCAACCAAACATAAAACAAGGATGGATCCATCCATCCCTCTAAACCAAACACTTGCTGGGACGATCCCATCACTCTAAATAGGAATGGAACCATTCCATTTCAGGTCGACCCGAAACCAAACACATGCTAACACATGCTACTACAATGACACGGAGCTCTTTTGATTATTGGAGAAAAAGAAAACAATTAAGGTCAAAGTATCAATATTTCAAAAGCTGAAGTCTGTCTAAAGTAGGAGAAAATAATCGATGTTGTTGCAGAGGATGGTCAGTTTCATTTCTCTCTCAAAACTGTCCATGCACAAGAGGGCACATGCATTCCATGCAGTTGCTACTCATGTACCTATAGTTATGGCAATAACCTGGTTTCTCATGCAACATGCACACGAAATGACGAAATATTTATGTAGAAAAAGGCAAGCAACATTCGCTAGGTTCCAGAAAATGAATCAATAAAGTGACATCCGCCTCAAAATCCATGCATCAAATATATTTAATGTGCTATGTAAGTTTCTGTTTTTTTTTAACGAAAAAGCTACTTGCTGGCCCATGAGTTGTTATGACTGCCTAAACAAAGTTTGTTTTTGAGTTTACACGTTTTTTCAGAGATGAAAGTAGATAATTATGAGGGAAATGGGGAGAGATGCCTCCAAAAAAACAGTACTGTTGGATTGGATGTGGAGGCCATCACTCCACTGATCAGTGAGGCAGGGAGGATGGACAGACAGAGAAACAAAACAGGGGGAATATAACAGTTACTAGTATTAAATAAGCAGCCCTTTGCTAAAAAGCATCCTCCTTTGTTTTGTCTTTGAATAAAATATAGACGCTGTAGATGTCACAGATTCCTCCTACATGGCCAACATTTATGTAAAAATCCAAAATTACATAAGAAACCAATTTTGCATTGTCTTACAACAGGCGCAAGATGACCTGGCGAAGGCAGAAAAGGACAAGAAGGAAGTCGCACTTATATCCCCTCGTGCTCTATATTCTATTCATACATAATTCAACGCATGGCGAAATGCATATATAAAAAAAGAAAGAAAGACATGCAGTGCGGACCCAATAAAGGACATGGGTGTGCACATGTACAGCAAATCTAAGTTAGTAGTCATAACACATGTATACACTTGCGATTCGATCAGATCGGCATACAATTAGCCAAATAGCTCCATTTAGGGTTCGGGTGCTAAATTTTGCACAGCAGAACGGAAGGCAAGGGGAGAGAAGGGGCGGGCATGCCTGGTGGTGTGGTGGTGGTCGTCGTCGCCGGCAGAGGGCCCGAGGAAGAAGACGACCTGGGAACCTGGGCGTCGGGCGGCGGCGGTCGCCCTGGCTGTTGTCGTTGTCGCGCACGCGAGGGCGAGGTGAAAGGGACGAGGAAAACTGGTGTGAACCCAAGTCGTCCTCCACGCGCTACTGGGCCGATTTGGGTTCCCTGCAGAAAGCGGCCCATGGGTTTGGGTTCTCGCTTGGGTTCCCACAATAGGAAGGAAGCGAAGGGGGCCGGGCGAGCGTACCGTACCTGGTGAGACCGACCTATGGTGGCGGAAGTTAGGGTGGCACCTGATAAATAAAAAAAAAAAAGTCGTTGTGGTGAGCACGGAGGGGATGTACGAGACACAGGAAAACAACATCATTCGCTAAAAAGTACCGCTGCTAAAGTAGTGCTGCAGAAAAGAGCGAATGATTTTCTATTCGGAAGGGCTAGCGTCTCGACCTTCAGACGAATGGCGCATCCGGACATAGCTCCCGAACGCAATCCTTGGGAAAAAGCCACGCCGCCAATGGCTCGCTCGCCCACGCCTACACAAGCAAAGGGACCACCTGAGCCCGCTCCGTTTCACGTACCTGTATGCACACACAGCAGCACCGCTAGCAGGTGGCGCAACCAAGTGCTTGCATGCACACATGCGCACACAAATAGCAGCATGCGACGTGGTCACGCGCCCCTATGCACACAGCATCAACACCAACGGCGGCACTGCAGTGACCCACGCAACAGCAGCATACTTTTAAAACATACGGTGACCCACGCAGCAGCACCGCGCCATTGCAACATGTGCTCCCGTGAGATCTACTTTTAAAATGTCTTAATGAAACAATAACATACGTGTGAAACAGATGAAATACTTGAACATTCACGTATAGCCATAGCAACAAATGCAATATCTAGAACTACTTTTGTAACAATTTAAGTCTGAAACATCTGAAGCACTCGAAACATACACTTCAAACATACGTATATAGTCACAACAACATATGCAACATCCGGATGAAATACATGAAACATACCTTTGAAACACTTGTAACATAGGCTTGCAACATGCATATATTGTCATTACAACATATGCAACATCCCATATCTACTTTTATAACATCCAGACGAAACACTTGAAACATAAGTCTAAAACGTCTGAAACACTTGAACACATAAGCCAGCAAGCTGGGGTCATGGACGCCGCTCCGCGCACTTGCGCCCGTCGGCGTGGGCCATTGCTCCTCCTATAATTCTCCCGTGCCTGCTCGCGGCCTAGGCTAACGCCCATCGGCGTGGCCCCGCTACTACTACTCCAGCACTACTGCTCGCATGACCACAGCCGTCTAGCGCTGTCCGCTCATGGGGGATGGGGGCGCGACAGGGCGGAGTCAGTCCGGCTAGCGCAAGATGCAAGTGCAGCGGCTACGTCGGGAGTCATTACTGCCTCCTGCTGGTGGAGGGATGCCGGTCACCTGAAAGGTCCAAATAGGCTAGAGGGGGGTGAATAGCCTAATTAAAACTTCTACAAGAATTACTTAACCACACGTTAGTACGAAAGGTGGCGAAGCAAATGCTCTAGCTCTAACTAATTAAGCAAGTCACCTACACAAGTCTATAACAAAGCTATTCACTAAACACAACAACAACTACAAGCTAGAGACAAAGAAGTAATACGAGAGAAGAGCTTCGAGTGATTATACCGCCGTGTAGAGATGAGAAATACCAATCAATCAATTACACAAGAGAAATCCTCAGGAAGAGAATGACACAAGAATTTATCCCGAGGTTCACTTGCTTCCCGGCAAGCTACTCCCCGTTGTGGCGATACACCCACTTGTCGGTTCGCGAGCTAATCGACTATCAAGAGTCGAGCCCTCGGCAGACGCCGCACAACCGCACACAAGATGGGGATCCTCCAAGCCACGAGCTCCACTAGAGTATCCAATTCACGAACTCCCGCGGGAAAGGATCAAGAACCCCTTACAACACTTGGTGAAGGCTCCAACAATATCTAATTGCGAGCTCAATCACCCCCGCTGCTCCAAGCCGTCTACCGTGTCAGGAAACACGGAAGAGTAACAAGAAATCCGCAGCAACTCGAAGATCAAGTGTCTCTAAAATGCAACTCTCAAGCAATGCACTTGAATCTCACTCAATCTCACTCAAGATGTGCAACTATGCAAAGAGATGAGTGGAGGGGTTGTTCTCTAGCTCAAAGTATGTCTCTAGGTCTTAAAATGTGCAAGAGTTACCCTCAAACCCCGGCCAACGTCTATTTATAACGAATGGGTACGCAGCTAGCCATTACCGGACGACGTAGTTCAAATCGTGATGACCGGACGCACCGGTCAGGGTGACCGGACGCGTCCGGTCACTATAGGACAAGCGTGAACAGTGCGCGTCAAAAGTTACCGTTGCTATGACCGGACGCGCCCTAGCGTATGACCGGACGCGCTGGTCAACTGACCGGACGCGCCGATCACTCAGCATCGCGAGCCCGTGAAGCAACGACCAGACGCGCCCTAGCGAATGACCGGACGCGACAGTGCCAGCGTCCGGTTTGAGTCCAGTAAGCTCCCTCAACGACCGGACACGTCCGATCGTACGTGACCGGACGCGCCCCGCATCCGATCACCACTTCGCTGCTCTCTGCCCCTCTGGACGCCTGACCGGACGCGCTGGTCCTGTGAAGGACCGGACGCGCCGGTCGCGCGCTCTGCTTCTGCGCACAGGTGAACTGACCGGACGCGCTGGTCAAGCCAGACCAGCGTCCGGTCACTCACCCTAGGCACGCTGACCGAATGAACTGACCGGACGCGCTGGTCAAGCCGTGACCACGTCCGGTGCAGCGTCCGGTCACTACAGTGACCTCCGTTCGCCTCCGTTTCTTTTTCGACTTCCGGCGCAGTAGAAAACAGGCGTTTCACTTCCCCAAAAAGCGCCGAATCCCGCCTCACAAGCTCGGCGGGAGGGAGAGAGGAACCTAAACCCCTTTCTACCACTTAAACTCCACCGCCTTCGTAAAAGTGCTAACACCACCAAGTGTACACCACTATGTGCATGTGTGTTATCATTTCACAATCATTTTCCAAGGCGTTATGTTAGCTCTTTACTAGATCCTAATGCATATGCTCAAGACATTGATCTAGTGGCACTTGATTTCCAAGCTAACCGTGATTGCCCCTCTTGATAGTCGGCTATGTATCCTAAACCCGGTCAATCACTTCTCTACTCATCTTAGACCGGCAAAAGGAAAACCCTATTGTTATACCTTTGCCTTGCGCTCTTAGATCCTTCTCTTCCACTTGATCATCTTATCCATCATATTATGTGCATCTCCACCATGATCATCATTTCATGTTCAGGCACCATCTCTTTGTGATCTTGTGGCCACCGCTCCTTGCCACATACACCTTCATCACATGTGTTGCTTATGCCTAACTCAAAACATTTAGCACATGGCATTAGCAACTTGGTGTCATTAATTACCAAAACCAAACTTAGGCTTTCAATCTCCCCCTTTTTGGTAATTGATGACAACCATCACAAAGATATAAAATGAAAACAATTTTTAATTTTAATAGTATTAGCTCCCCCTACATATGTGCTTCCATGAGTTTGGTTCAATTGTGCACATATGTATGGATTTGAATTTTGAGAGAGTTACTACTATCAAATTGATGCTAAGGTATATAGAATGGACCTTTGAAGCATGATACCAATCGAAGTTGCCTTTATATACCATCCTTAGCATCGATGTAGCTAGACACCACTTGTAATACATCACTTGTAAAGATCACAAACACTAAAATACCCCGTGAGATCAACATTATAAGCAAAGGTGTCTAGATACCGCTTGTAAAGCTACTCTCAACAAATCATCATTCAAGTTCTATTTCTATCAACCACCATTCAACCATGAATATGAATTTAAGCTTTGCAATGCAACAATTCATCATGTTAATGCACATACAAATGCAACAAATAATTCATGAGCTTGCTCCCCCTTTGTAACTTAACTTTTTATCTTTGTAACTTTTCTCTCTCCCTTATTATAACGTATTCTCTCTTTGTAATATCTTTGTGACTTTTCTCTCTCCCTTATTATAACTTATTCTCTCTTTGCAATATCTTTGTAACTTTTCTCTCCCCCTTTATCAACAATCACCAAAAAGGTGCCAATTTTAGTGAGAGATAAGTCAGTCAATATGAGGGGGTCCAAATTATGGTTCAATCTAGATCACTTGCCTAGAATATGTAATTCGGTTTGATCCAAGCACAAGCTTCTTCACACCTCATAAAGTATAAGGGTTATCTTGAGCATGTTAAATTACACATCATGAGCTTATTTTTTAGATTCAACACTAGGTTGGCAAGCCCACAAACATGTCATATGCTACCACTAGATCAATCAAACATAGAAGCAATAGTGGTACCATATATACATCAAAATCATTTGATTTTCATGAATAATCCTATTTATCATGCAAATATGTCTATATGTTCTAACCATGTCCTTAGCAAAGTATGAATGATATGCCAAACAACTTTACCTTGCTATGTTGGAGGAGAGGCATGTCATATAAGGATGTGGGGGTGCACTCATTTCAAGTTAGAGAAGTCAAGTATGTTCAATTCATTCTTCAACTTGTAAAATCTCTTCTCATCAAGTGGCTTTGTGAAAATGTGGGCTAGTTGATCTTCAGTGCCAATGCTCTCAATGCTAATATCACCCTTTTGTTGATGGTCTCTTATGAAGTGATGCCTTATGTCAATGTGCTTCGTTCTTGAATGTTAAACCGGATTTGAAGTCATCTTGATAGCACTTTCATTGTCACAAAATAATGGCATATTCTTGAACTTGATTCCAAAGTCACTCAAAGTTGCCTTCATCCAAAGCAATTGTGCACAACAACTACCGGCACTAATATATTCGGCCTCGGCGGTAGATAGTGCAACACTATTTTGTTTCTTTGATGACCATGAAACAAGAGACCTTCCAAGCAATTAACAAGTGCCACTTGTGCTCATTCTATCAATCTTGCATCCACCATAGTCGGAGTCCGAATATCCAATCAACTCAAAGTTAGACCCCTTTGGAAACCATAATCCAACATCATGAGTGCCTTTTAGATATCTCAATATCCTCTTGGTTGCTTTCAAGTGACTTTCTCTAGGTGAAGCTTGATATCTTGCACACTTGCACACACTAAACATCACATCCGGCCTAGAAGCGGTGACATAGAGCAAACTTCCAATCATCAAAACTAGTCATGTCCTTGATGTACTTGCTTTTGATCTACCATATTTCCACTATCATCAATACCCAATTGATCATTAGTGCCCATTGGTGTACTCATTGGCTTAGCATCTTGCAATCCAAACTTCTTGATCATGTCCTTGATGTACTTGCCTTGACTTATAAAAGTGTCATTCTTCATTTGCTTGATTTGAAGTCTAAGGAAGTAACTAAGCTCTCCAATCATAGACATTTCAAACTCATTAGCCATCATATTTCCAAACTCTTCACAAAAGTCTTGGTTGGTTGATCCAAAGATAATATCATCCACATAGATTTGCAACACAAACAAGTCATTTCCAAGCTTCTTGGTGAAGAGAGTGGTGTCAACCTTTCCTATCTTGAACCCTTTAGAGAGGAGAAAGTCCCTCAACCTCTCATACCATGCTCTAGGTGCTTGCTTCAAACCATACAATGCCTTCTTTAGCTTGTAAACATGGTCAGGCTTCTTGTCATCTTCAAAACCGGGAGGTAGCTCAACATAGACTTCTTCATTGATGTAGCTATTGAGAAATGCACTCTTGACATCCATTTGATAGAGCTTGATGTTGTGTGCACAAGCATATGCTAATAAGATTCTAATTGCTTCCAATCTTGCAACTGGTGCATATGTCTCTCTAAAGTCAAGACCCTCAACTTGAGTGTATCCTTATGCTACTAATATTGCTTTGTTCCTCACAACCATGCCATCTTGATCTTGCTTGTTTCTAAAGACCCACTTAGTACCAATCACATTGTAGTTCTTTGGCCTCTCAATAAGTTTCCAAACTTGATTTCTAGCAAAGTTGTTTAGTTCTTCATGCATGACATTTACCCAATCAGAATCCTTCAAAACATCTTCTAATTTCTTAGGTTCTTCAAGTGACACAAATGAGTAATGCTCACAAAAGGATGCTAGCCTTGATCTAGTTTGAACACTACTTTGAATTCCACCAATGATTTGATCTAATGGATGATCTCTTGCAATACTAGTAGGTTAGAGTATTGGGAGTTGATTGCTTCCACTTGTTTGACCTTGAACTTGAGCTTCATCATGAGAACCACTAGAGCTTGCTTGATTTGTATCAATTTGCACACTTTGGTTGATCACATGAATATCATCATCATCAACTTGCATCGGCCTTATATCACCAATGTCCATGTTCTTTATTGCATTTGACAATTGATCTCCTCTCACATCATCAAGGTTTTGAGCTTCATTTTGAGATCCTTGGGTTTCATCAAACTCAACATCATGAACTTCTTTCAAGGTGCCATTTGTGAGATTCCAAACTCTATATGCTTTGCTTGTGGTAGAATAACCAAGTAAGAACCCTTCATCACATTTCTTTTCAAACTTGCTCAATCTAGTGCCTTTCTTGAGAATATAGCATTTGCAACCAAACACTCTAAAGTATGCAATGTTGGGCTTTCTTCCATTCAATAGCTCATATGGTGTCTTCCCAAGCTTTTCATGGCAATAGAGACGGTTGCTACAATAGCAAGCCGTGTTGATAGCTTCACTCCAAAATGAATGACTCACATTGTATTAACTAAGCATTGATCTAGCCATATTAATCAAGGTTCTATTTTTTTCAACTACATCATTTGATTGAGGAGTGTATGTTGGTGAGAATTGATGTCTAATACCAAAATCATTACACAAATCTTCAATTCGTGTGTTCTTGAACTCACTACCATTGTCACTTCTAATCTTCTTGATGGTAGTCTCAAACTCATTTTGCATCCTCTTGACAAAAGACTTGAATAGATCATAAATATCACTCTTGTCATAGAGAAAGAACACCCAAGTGTATCTAGTGTAGTCATCCACTATCATAAAGCCATACTTGTTGCCACCAATGCTAGTGTATGTTGTTAGCCCAAACAAGTCCATGTGCAATAGCTCAAATGCCTTTGATGTGCTCTGTAACACCCCTGGGTGTTAAGCATGCATTAGCATTTCAAAGCATAAAGCATTCAGCATCATTTCATGACTAGTATTGCATGAAATATAACTCTTTTAAATTTAAACTTGAAAATCAAATAATTAGAACCCTAACTTTGATGTAAGTGCCAAAAAGGTAGTATACTTTTGGGTATTAGCAATTTTAAATAATCTAGAATAAATTAACATGATTTTTGGAGCAATTCTTGAATTCAAGTTTTTCTCAAATTTTGTTTTAAAAATATTCTAAACAAATAAATTTTTGATTAACAATTTAGCTGTAATCCTAAATTCAAAATCTATTGAGAATTTTAAAAAGTCCCCTACATGAAAGTTGTAGAGAATTAAATTTTGAACAACTTTTATTTTGGGCAAAAGTTCTGAAAACCTCTTTTCATCTTCAAATTCAAATTTAAAATAAATATAAAAATCGGAAAATTTTATTTATAAAAGAAAAATCGGTTTTTCACTTTAGTGGGCCGCGGCCTCCCTTTCGGCCCAGTAGCGCTGGCAGCCCGGCCCGCGCCCCGCGTCGGCTTCCTCCCACGCGCGCGCGCCCGCGCGTGACGCCGTGGTGCCGCGGCAGGACTCGGCCGCCGCGTGGCCGAGCGACGGTGACGCCGTGCGACACGCGCCCCGGTGGGCCCCGCGTCCCCCGCGCCCGCTTACCCCCTCCACGCGCTCGCCTGCCTCGGCTACTCCCTCCATTCCCTCCTCTCGCTCTGCAGCAGCTCGCCAGCAGCAGCCGCGCCATTGCCGGCTCCCAGAGCTCCGCCACCGCCGTTGACCGCTTCTGCCGCGCCCGCGTCTGATTCCTTGCGGCCATTGCTCCGCCTCCCTTCGCTCTACCTCGTGCTCCCTCCAGCGGTCGCCTTTGTCAAGGTGAGGAGGCCAATTTTGGCCGACCACTCTTTACCGCCGCTCGCCGGAGTTCGTGGCTACAACAATCTCCCCGTTCCACCCCTCCTTCTTCCTCCCTCTCACGGTCAGCAGTTTCGCCTCCCTCCCGTGAAGCCGTAGCGCCTCCCTGCCCGCCTTGCCATGGCCGGAGTCGAGCTCCCGCCGACGAGCCGCACCGTCGTGCCGCCATGCGCGTCGGCGAGCTCGCTCCGGTAGGCCACCCGGCCAAGACCGAGCACCGGTCGGTGTGGCTCGTTGTGCTGAGCACACTGGTGCCGCCAGCGCCGCACGTGGGCTCGCCGCCGGTGAGCTCCGGCCGGCGATGCCCCTGCTGGCCTCCCCTCCGGCTGACCTGTGGGTCCCGCTTGACTCCTGGGCCCGCCTATCTGTCTTGGTGTTTTGGTTCGGTGTGTAGCAGCGGGGTGCACGTAGCGTTAAAGGCCGAATAGACTTTTAGTTTTAAAGAAAATGATTTCAGAAATATTGAAAAGGCTTTCAAAAATCATATCTCCAGATTTATAACTCCAAAAATTGTGAAACAAATTTTGTAATGTTCCTCTTGAATAGATCTACAGTTTAAAAATAGCTCATGTTAATTTTATGACACTTTGCTGTGCAAATTTATTTAATTGCTATAAATGCTGATATCTTAGAAAATATGTAGTAAATAAAATAATGAAGGGAAAAATATGATCCTTGTTGCTTTAATCTTTATTATTGATGTACTTTTTAGGAAAAATACTTGTGAAGTATGTTCTGTGAAAGATTTTTGAGGTGTAGTACAAATGCTTTTAATTGATAATCTTTGTTATTTTTAGTAGAAAGCTAAATTTGTATAGAACATATATGTGATAATTTTTGTAGTATGTTAGTTTACTGTTAGTGACATAGAAAAAATATGAAATTTGTTGTTTAATACTTTTTCTAGTACAAAATAATTTCATGCTCATATTTAGGCTATAACTTGTTTATTTTGTATAGATAGTTTTACACATTCCATTCTCATGAAATTTTGGTAGTATGCTACTTAGGGTAAGGGTAAGCTACTGTAATTTTTGTAGATTTTTATCTACACCAGAAGTAGGTGTTGCTGTGTAACCCTAGTTAAATAGGAAATAAAAGATTATTCTTTATGAGAAATTAAGAGAAATAAAATATGTTTGGTGTATCTTTGAAGCATCATTATGGCTTGCTGATGTTGTGGTTGAGTTAGGTTGGTAAGCTTTGGTAGCTTAGGTTCACTTGTATGTGTAGATGATAGGCTAACTAATAGAAGAATAAGGTGCATGTTTTTGGGTATATGTTCTTGGATGACGTGGACTACCTTGTAGAAGAAATAGTTATATTCAAACTGCTCATTCCATGTGCTCATCTGCATCTCATGTCATCAAAGCACTCCACCACAATCCGATGCATCATTCGTATATTTACTTATGCACTTGCATCATACAGGATCGCAGGAAGAGTTGCAGGTAGCAGTACAGGAGGAGCAGGCTTGGACGGATCAGCAGGAGCCCTAGGCACATGAGGTGCCCAAGGAGGAAGAGTCAGACGAGGAGCTGCCAGAGTGCGTCGACCACCATCCTAGCTCGTTCGAAAGAGGCAAGCCCCGGAGCATTTTAAGTCTCCTATTTTATAAAAGTTGTTTCTTACTACATGAACTATAGTTATATATATAGTTGCATTAAGTTATAGGAGTTGAGTGAAACCGTTGTTGCATTATTACCTTGGCCACCGAATTATCTTTCACCCTGTTAGGTCAGGATCGAGTAAATTGCTTAGCCATGCTTAGACCGATAGAAGTCGGGTGATTTTCTGTCACCTGCGAGTTATAGATGGATACCGGGTTATGGTTAGCTGTAATTGTGATAATAAAAAGTAACCAAGTATTGATGGATAAACGAAGACCGGGCGGAGTCTTATAGGGTTTTGGACTATAGTGATTCCGTCTGTGTCGATTAAGGACCGATCATTGCTCGTCCCTCTTGTCATGTTGAACGCATACCTCACATTTAGCTGGCCGAATAAAGTACCTTTCGACCGCGAAGCTAGTGACACTTTTTCGAGCCGGGATAAACTCGGGTTGACAGACTAGTGTTGAAGGGGGTGTAACGGGGACGCGAAGAGTGAGCCCAAGGTGCGTCCTGGCAGTCGGGCGGTCCCTGGGTAGTGCGATCCATGATTGTTATCCCGCGGCTTCTTGGAAAGTGTCATTGGTGATCTACGCGACCCTAATGGGGGAAGCAGGGTTTGTGTGAGGAATAAATCTCTAGCTGGATAGGAATTCGATTCGAATCGCCGTCGCTCCCGGTTAGTGAACACTTGACTCGAGCTATGGCATCGTAGTAACATTAATGGAACACTGATGATTAAGTGAATGATGTTGGAAATGCTAAACCTGATATAGTAATCTAGATTGATAATGATGAATCAAGTGATTGTTTTAGCAATAGGTGCTTACCTTGCTTGAATAGGTTATACTAAAAGTGATGCAAAAAGTACTGGTATAGTTTTTCATAACAACTTATGCTTTTCGCAAATGAGTCAAGCCAGTCCAATCTATAAAGCCTTGCATGATCCTTGGTGTCCTTTATTTCTGGTTTATGACGGGTAAGTCTAGCTAAGTACATTCTCGTACTCAGGGCGTTGTTCCCATTGTTGTTGCAGATGGTCAGATGTACTATGAGTACTGCTCCAACTGTCTGTATCCGGCGATGGGCGACAACTAGGACCTTGGGCAAGGGTCACTCTGTTCGTCTTATCTAATGCTTTTGTTGACCATGACTATCTACTGGCACTGTATTTGAACTAAGTGTGTGTGTAAAACTACTTGCTTCCGCTATGTTATTTTGAACTATGTTGTAATAACTTTTATTCTGAACTCCGATGTATTCCACTTTTATTGTGAACTCTATGTATCATGTGAAGTATGGCTGCTAAATCAGTACGATCTTGGTTGTATGTTGGTTGGTTTGAAATCCCTCGTGATTTCACGGAATCTCGGGTTATATGGGTTTAAGTTTGATAAATTAACCGCCTCAGTGAAAGATTTTCTTACTTAATCTCATATAATTACGTTGATCCGTTACAGCTGGCATCGGAGCATGGTTTAGCATGTTACTGTTCACATGGGTATTTAAAAACAAAACTGTGTTTTCAACTAAGCTTTTAAATTTAAGAGTGTGCCAGTGGTCATATCCTTTATGCCCAATAAGGACTTTAGGTGGCTTAATTAAGTACTAACTTGGGGGTTTGCATCATATTTTAAATTTCATCGCTCATACGGCGTGCTATTGTATGAGTGTCATTCAATCGAGTGGTAATGTATGGATCAATTCTCTCTACGCCCTGGTAAGTGAGAGTTGTGAGAGCATGGTCGGATACACTGCCGATCTAGGGGAGTGCTTATGTGATACCGAAATACTTACGTGCCATGCACATATTCATATGAGGGTATTCAAATGGTGGGGACTTCCGTCATGTGGTGACGATGCCGTCAATAGGACAATGATTCGGGTAGTTGTTACCGTTATACTCGTATCTGGGGATGCGTGTAGAGCGAGTAACTTACTTTACTGCTTTCTTGCATATTTTCATACTGTGAGGTTTGGGCTGAAGTGACTTTCTGCAGGTACATAACAACGCTTTCGAGTAGTACGTATTAGTTACGTTACAAGAGATCGTTGTATGCCACCGTTTATTCCGTTAGTAGTTATTAGTTTTCTAAGTTTGTGAGGACGTACGGAACATGCATGTATCATGTTGTGCATTTCATTCATGGCATTGTTCCTCCCCTTATAAGTTGATTATCTCATTTCGATAAAAAATGCCAACTTAAAAATCTGTTCTCACCACGGTAATAAAATTTTGCTACAGATGGCACGTACCAAGCAGACAGCCCGCAAGTCCACCGGCAGAGCTCCCCGTCATCAGCATGCTCCATGCACTCGTCAGCGCCACACTTTTCTTAGAGAGTTTGGGATGCCTACGCTCTTATGGAGAGTACTCAGCTATGTAGGCTATCCTGATGGGATGGAGCCCCGCTACTTTTGGTCGAATGAGCGGTTGGGGGAAGGACTTTTGGTGACTGTGGAAGCAGTAGTTCGTCCCTGAGGTGATGGTTCTGAGTGGACCGGTTGGCATTTTGAGTCAACTGGCAGGACCCCTGAAGAAACCGCTGAGAGGGCAGCCTTTGGGATCCTAAGGGATATCATGGATCGCTTTCCTCCGGAGTTGGCAGCAGCTATAGTTGGAGTCTTTCCGAGGGGCAACCCCTTCACTGACTCGTGGCAGCAGGCAAGAGGAAGATCTCTGGAGATTAGCGCCGCAGAAGCACAGAACAGTGACAACCCCGCTATGAGTGCCATGTTCGCAGTGATGAGGGCCTTTGATGGAGTGGAAGGTAGCCTGAGATGTGTGTCTAGTGCTCTTGGTCAGGCTCGTGATGACCGCCGTTAGCTTCAGAGAGATCACGACGCCGAGATTGAGAGGCTCAACACAGAGATGGCTCAGTTGACTCGTCAGAGAGATCAGGATACCCAGAGGACTATGGCTTTCGAGGGAGATGTATGTGCCCTGAGAGAGCAGGTTGGGCGACTGACCACCGCCAACAGGAACGCTAAGCGCATGTTGACTCATGTGCTCCATCAGAGGAATGAAGCCTGGTCTGCAAAGAATGTGTTGAGGGCTAGACAATTTGAGCTAGAGCAACAGCTGGCATATGCAGAGGAATATATAATGACAATCTGCATGAGGAGGTTCATCGGCTGAACAATCAACTCAACCCCTATGTTCCTCCTGGTGCGACAGAGATGGATTTGGATGAAGACAAAGATCCTGAAGAGCCCGAAGCAACAGTTGGGGAGCACCACGACGCTGCTAATGGCGACAACGCCAACGTCTCGGACTTAGACAACGACCATGATGAGTAGGCTAGTAGTTGTTGCGCTAGCTACTAGGTTCCATCTACATGATCTTTTGCTTTGTTGGCACGTTGGGCATGTAATAATGAGTAGAAAGACTAAGGCTTTGATGTAATGTTGGAAAGCTTGGATGTGTTTGTGGCGGTATCCAAACGTCAAAAAGTCTAGTGTATGTATGCTGACAACTTGGTTGTAATGGACGCGATGTGTGCATTTTAAGTAATCTAATTAGTGATGTTGTGTTAATTAGAATGACTTATTGTGCCCCTATTTTATTGTATGAATTTATTCTCTCTAGTAAATTTAGTTCGGCATGATTTTTCATTCGGTCGCAATTCATACAACATCACCTAATAATTACTGTTGCTGAAACATGCAGATGCCAAACACTCGTCGTACCGTGTATGGTGCCGCTGAGGCTGGTGGCAGTGCAGCTGCTAATGATGACCATGATCCACCACCGACTCCTCCACCCTACACTGCAGAATAGTTTTTCGCACAATTTCTTGGAAGCCAACGTAATATGGAGAGCATGCAACAGAATATGGAAGCTGCGTTGCGTAGTATTGCAGATAACACCCGTCGGGGGATAAACCCGGGTGGGCACGAAGCAAATCAGTACAGCAGTTTCAAGGACTTCATGGATACTCGTCCATCGATCTTCAAGGAAGCCGCAGAACCCTTGGATGCAGAAGAGTGGATTAATACTATGGAAGACAAGTTCCGTGTCTTGAGAATGACTGAAGTGTTGAAGACTGAGTATGCAACTCATCAGCTTCAAGGTCCGGCAGGAATGTGGTGGAAACATCACCGCACCACTTTTCCTCCCCACGCTCACATCACTTGGAGGGAGTTCACCGAAGCCTTCCGTGGAACGTACATTCCACCTGGTCTGACCGAGATGAAGCTTGGCGAATTCCTGGCACTGAATCAAGGTACGAAGACTGTAACTCAATATCTACATGCATTCAATAACCTGAGCCGTTATGCTCCTGATATGGTGAATACTGAGGCCAAGAAGATCGCTAGCTTCAAGAGAGGCCTAAATCCCAAGATGATGAAACATGTGGGTACAAATATGAGGACTAGTTTTAACGATTTTGTTAGTGACTGTCTGAAGCAAGAGAAGAACAACAATGTTTATGTTGCTTCCAAGATTCGTAAGAGAGCTTTTCAGTCGGGTCCGTCCCAGTCCAGAGCCCCAGTGGCCAACCGTCCAGCTTATTGGTCGCCTGCCCTAGGTGCAAGGTTTAGGCCACCGCAAAGGAAGAATCAGAATGCTCAGCAACCCCAGAGGAACCAGAAACCATTCAAGATGGCATTGCCTCAGGCGAAGACAAGACAAGGCAGTTCAT
Source organism: Saccharum officinarum (assembly GCA_020631735.1). Lineage (NCBI taxonomy): Eukaryota > Viridiplantae > Streptophyta > Magnoliopsida > Poales > Poaceae > Saccharum > Saccharum officinarum. The sequence goes on along the minus strand of CM036217.1, from coordinate 3,647,005 downwards.
CTGGAACTGTGGCTCAAGTGAAGGGACCGTGCTTCAACTGCAACCAACTCGGACACTTTGCAAAGTTTTGTCCCTACCCTAAGAAACAGCAGACGTAGTATCAAGCTCGTGTGCATCACACCACCGTGGATGACATCCCTGAAGGAGAACCGGTAACAGCTGGTATGTTTTCTATTAACAATCATCCTAGAGTAGTCTTGTTTGATTCCAGATCATCTCATTCCTTTGTAAGTCAAGCATTTGTTAAGAAGCATGAGCAAAGGATAGTCGAATTGGAATGTGCATATAAAATCAGTTCAGCTGGGGCTGATCTGTTGACTAATCAGATAGTTCAGGAAGTAACCCTAAACATATCAAACCGACAATATAAGCTTAATCTGATAGTCATGCCAGGGTTAGTTTTGGATGTGATCATGGGTATAAACTGGATGAATAAGATGGGGGTAGTAATCGATATTGGAGGAAGGAGTATCTCTCTTAAGGAACCAAGTGGAGAAGGCACCTTTCGGGTGGTCCTACCTCGGAAAGTAGACCTAGCTAGCACGACTTGTGCGGTCCAAACTACTCTGCTAGCCTAGATTCCAGTGGTCTGTGAGTTTCCAGATGTGTTTCTGAATGAGTTACTTGGACTTCCACCAGACCAAGATGTTGAGTTTGCTATTGAGTTAATTCCGAGAACAGCACCGTGAAGCTGTAACAGATCACTTCGGTGAACCATTTTTCATAGATCCTATATACAGCTCTGATACCAGCTGTAACAGAACCAACCTAATTATAAGAGCACAAGTACAAAAACAAGCACCGAAGTGCTCAAATTTTCGAACTTGAGCCCATATAATCCCGGTAGTCAATCGAAACCACGAAGGATTTCAAACCAACTTGCTTACCACCAGGATCACATCATTCAACATACAACATCATACGTTACATTTCACAAGTAGTTCTGAAATAAGTTTACACACACGAAGTCGCAATTATTACAAACCAAGTTTATAAAAGTAGCGGAAGCAAACACACGCCAGTCGTTTAACTACTGCCAGTCTTGTTGATCCACAACCCACAAAAGCATCAGGAAAGTACATAAAAGATGATCACGCCCAAGTGATCTAGTCTTCGTCACCCGCAGGGTGGAGACAATTTTTGCAAAAGCCTTGGTAGAGCATATCATCTACAACAGGAGGGAATAAACCCTGAGTACTGGAATGTACTCAGCTAGACTTACCCGTCGAAAACCAGAAATAAGATGACACCAAGGATTATGCAAGGCTTTCACAAGAGGCTAGCTGACATCACATTTTTGCATAAAGGCATAAGTAATTGAGACTCTTATAACCTGTACTAGCAGTTATTTTTTTAGCATTTACCTGTCATCTATCTTAGCACCTGTACTAAACATGCACTTGATTATAATCAAACAATTATCATCATTATATCCAGAGCAGGTATGAATTGTGGCAACATTGTATCATTCACTTAACCATCTGTTCATTTAATGAGATCTACGTTGCCGCTGCTCAAGTCAAGTGCTCACTAACCGGGAGCGACGGCGATTCGAATCGAATTCCTATCCAGCTGGAGGGGTATTTCTAACACTCACCGCGCAGGCCCCTGCCAGGGTCGCACAAGCCACCTTTTCATATGATTCAGGAATCGCGGGTCCGAATGATGTCGCGACTCTAAGGGCGACACTTTGCCAGGTGATAGGGACTCTAACCCCCCCTTGGTCTCACGCCAATGTCCCCAAGCACATCCTTTCTCTCCTCCAAGAAGCAACCTACCATTCGATTCTCGGCCTGAACCACATTACTCGGCTTCGCGGTCGGAACGACTTATCCGGCCAACTAAGTGTTAGACTACGTTCAACATGACTCAAGGACGTACAGCGAATCGGTCCTTAAACGACTCAGACGGGCATAGCTCCACACCCAAGACGTGAAGTGTCTTGCGGCTGTACTATCGAACTCCCGCCCGGTCTCAATTTCATTTTTAAGCATGGTTCCATCCATGATAGTCATAAAGCCACTCGTGACTCCTTCCTATATATCGCGGATGACCAGAAATCACTCGACTTCTACCGTACTAAGCAGGGCTAAGCATTGACACGTGCCTAAACCTAATTTAGGATTAAGTACGATATCTGGACAAGGACAGGTATAATGCAACAAGTGTTTTCATATAACTCCTACAACTTAATGCAGTAAACAATTAAAAATACTCAAGATTAATTTATAAATCAGTAGGTTCAGCATGCACCGGGGCTTGCCTTTCAGAAAGGTCGAAGGCCGGTGGTCAGGACACTCAGGCAGGTCTTCTGCGGGAACTTCTCCGCCGGTTGGTTCCTCTAGCTGCTCCGGCTGGTCCTGGACTTCCTCCGGAATCACAGGCTCGAATTCGAGGAGAGTTACCCCCTCCGGAACACCTATTGCATGAGTGCTCAATAAATATCATGGGTGCATAATAGTGCAACATGCTCAGAATGAAATGCATTTCAGAAATAAAATATAATAATCTAATCAAGTTACTTTATCAGGACGTGCAAATCTCTTCTCCGGTGGAGAAGTACTTACCTAATCTACCCAACCTAAGATATAGTTGTTCATCTTCGGTTAAGGCCCTAACACCTAACAAACACAAGAGTGACATTATTTAGGTTACCACATCCAACCTAAAATATCACGGTAAGACATTCTGGACAGCAGCTACTTGTTTCTAACATAACTGGAGATTCCCAAATCCAAAAGATATGATCTAAGACAATCTGAAAAGCTTAAGAAATGTACCAAAAAAATGTTTTCAGACCGCAACACTTAATTCCAAAGTTTACCTAGTCGAAATTCCAAAGTTCCAGAATCTGTTCTCTCTAAACAGAGAGCAGTCAATTCTGAACTGTCACTTTAAACAGCAATAACTCCCAAACTACTAAGCCAAATGCTACCAAATTATGACACAAGCTCATTTACAAATTTTACTACAACTTTGGTATTTACAAGTTTTCCAGCAACCACCGTTATCCAAGGTCAAACCTAGAAATACTATCAGCTGTCCAGAAAACCTAAAATTGCAAAGATTAAATATTTATTGATGTGACAAACATCCCATAAGACCAAACTAATGCTACCACAAGTTCAAAAAGGTCACAAAAACACCAGAAAGTAAGGTGTGCCCACCTAGAATATTTATTTAAATTCATTTCTTAATTTACTTAAGTAATTAAGTGGAATTTCAAACATATATGTAAACGGCTCCTAAAATTCTACAAAAATTACAGGAGACTCTCTGACCCAAAAAGAGGCTACTGTAAAAATTTGAACTAAATTTATTCACAGGAACTTCCCACACAAAATTCCCAAGCCAAAAAGGCTGATTTTTGTATAAATAACAAAGCATAGTAAAAAGTGTCAAACAACAGATTTCCTAATTTTTTTAGACACTCCAAGGTACTAAGACATTCTCCAAAAATTTATATGAACATTGCACAAGTAGAAAAATTACAAAAATTCATTTAAGTATTTCCTAAAATAACAAGATAGCATTATAACTGGAAAAGTACTTAAGCACTACTGCCCAAATTTTTACCAGAGCTAGAGCAAGTATAAATTAGTCTACCCACCAAATTTCATAATTTTGGAAACACTGAAACTCAAGATATAATTTACACAAGTTTGCATGTGCTTTAAAACACATTTCAAAGACCTATTTAAATATCCCAAAAACTAAACATCACATAGCAAACTCCTATTTTTCTAAAATACTACACATAATGTAGATCCTAACAAAATTTATCTCATGATTGTTGAGCAAGTAAAACCCTAGATCTACATTTTCCAAAACTTAACCAAAACTGTGATAGAATAAATAAAAATCAAACAAATTTTATTCGTTACTGGGCCGGCCCGGGAAAGACGCGGCCCACGGCTCGCGCGCGCGGCCCGCTCTCGCGCGCGGCTTGCTACGGCTCCCGCCCGCGCGCGTACGTGACTGACCAGGTGGCCCCACCGGTCAGAGAGAGAGACGGAGGGGAGGAGACAGCCGCGACTCCGACGAGCTCTAGCTCGCCGACGACGGCGCCTCCGGCGAAGCTACGGTACCAGTGCGTTCACCTCAACCTCGCGCACCTAGGGGTACCCTCAATTGCTAGGATTATGGCGGCCAGAGAGGATGACAGCGGTCATGGCGGCGTGCGGCCGTGGCTCGACCAACTCCGACGAGTCGCCGGCATCTCGGCTCAATTTGCCTATCCTATGAGCTTCAGCATACCTAACTATACCTACAACATGGAGGAGATAGGATAGGGGGGGGCCGAATGGCATGGCCACGTGCGAGCTCGATGGCGGCGGACATGGCGGCCCGGTGGAGCCGCCTTCACAGTGTAGCTCACCTGAAGCGATAGCGAGGGTTCGGTGAGGGCGAGGAGGTGGAGGGGCTCACGGTGGTGCGGTGGTCTAGACGGTTTGTCGAATGGAGCTGTGGTTTGGGAGAAAGGCTCGAACGTGGTCGCTGTTCCGCTTCTCTGGTCACCACCCGCGCGCGGAGGAGGAAGTAGAGGAGGGAATGGTGAGCGCGAGTGGTGGGGGTTGAGGTGGCGGCCCCAACTTCACGCCCGCGCGCATGCGTGCGATGTGGAGGCGACGGCAGGGCGCGAGCGCCACTCGGCCACCGAGCTCTATCCGAGCGCCACGACGTGAAGCTGTCGGTGACGATCGACTGAATGAAGCCCGACGTGGTGGCCTGACAGCGAATGTTTGACGTTGATTAACTCGTAAACGAGCTCGAATTAGTGACACCTCCAATTAGCAAAGTTGTAGACCTATGTGAGCACTACAAGTTTGTAAAAGACCTCATGAGCTGGTTCAGTTTAGTTAGTGACATACAGGGCCCTAAAGTGAGGTACCCAGAAACTGAAACCGAGTTTCAGTTAGCTAACCGACTGAAACTCATTTTTTCTAGGCACCATATCTCCTAAACCATTTAGAACTAGGTGATGGTGATATTGACAATGTTGTAGAGCTATGCGTGGACAACAACTTTGTCAATTGGCTCAAAGACTGGTTCGGCCTAGTTTGTGAGTTACAAGTTTCCAAAGTGAGGTACAGTGAAACGGTTTTCAGCTTCACACTTAGCCAAAATTGCTAAGTCCCAAAATAGCCTCTAATACTGACTTGTGGGCCATTTTTGAGCATGTTCTGATCATTTTCATGAGATGGCCATATTAGAACTTTTGTTCCTTATGAAATTCTCTACAACTTTGCTTAAGGGTGCTCCTCCATGCAAGGTCTCTAAGCTGGACTTTTTAATTGGTCAAACTAGAGCATCCTAGGGCTCAATGGTGGTCAACTACACCTTGGAGGGCATTTTGGTGATTTTGGTCAACATGAACATTGCTCCACTACTTACCCTAAATGTAATTAAGGTGTTATAAGACCTAATTAGCCAATCTACACATTGGTTGCATAAAATTCCTAGTATCACATACTTTGGAACAAGTAATTCAATACTTTCTCCCAAATGTTGCAAGCTCATGTTGCACATGTTGCATGAGTGGGTTGCATAACACTTGCTAATTATGTTACACTAAAGTGGTTGACATGTCTCACAAAGGAAATTGCACATAAGGTACTTGTGTGTTGCACACTACTCACCTCTTACTTCACATGAAATATAAACATATGTGGCAATGTTTCCAAAGCATGTTTCACATATTAAAAGCTTATGCATGAAATGGATGATGCTTGCTTATGCTTATGCAAATGCAATGCAATTAAGGAGCTAAACACCTGAGGTGTTACAACCCTCCCCCCTTATAAAAATCTCGTCCTGAGATTTGGAAAGCGTACCATTTTTCATAGAATTCCTTATAGCCATCCCGCAAATAGTCCTCCCGTTCCCAGGTAGCGTCACTTTCACTACCCTGATTACTCCACATTACTTTATACCACTTAACCACTTTGCTTCTAGTCACTCGTTCCTGAGTATCGATCAGTCGGACTGGCTTTTCTTCGTAAGTTAAATCGGATTCCAGTCTGATATCTCATAAAGGGACTCTTTCCTCAGGAACTCGAAGACACTTTTTGAGCTGGGATATATGTAAGACGTTGAATATGGCACTCATTTCAGGAGGTAACTGGATTTTGTACGCAACAGCTCCACTCTTGCCTATGATCTAGAAAGGACCCACGTATCTCGGCGCAAGTTTCCGCTTAACACCAAAACATTGGACACTCTTCATTGGAGAAACTTTCAGATACACGAAGTCTCCAACTTCAAACTCGAGTGGTTTTCTACGACGATTAGCATAACTTTTCTGTCTAGCTTGGGCTGCAGCCATATGTTTTTGGATGGTACGGACTTGTTCCTCAGCTTCATGAACAAAATCAATACCATAATACCTCCTTTCACCAGCTTCTACCCAGTTTAGTGGGGTTCTACACTTACGACCGTATAAAGCTTTGAATGGGGCCATCTTAATACTCTCTTGGTAACTATTATTGTACGAGAATTCAGCTAGAGGTAACCATTTTTCCCAAGAACCCTTGGATGATATTACACATGCCCGCAATAGATCTTCCAAGATTTGGTTAACCCGTTCCGTCTGTCCTGACGTCTGGGGGTGATAAGCAGAGCTTCTCACTAACTTGGTTCCTAGAAGGTGATGCAAGTGCTCCCAAAAGCGAGCAGTGAACTGAGGACCACGGTCAGATATGATAGTACAAGGTACCCCATGGAGCCAGACTATCTGACTGAAGTACAACTCCGCATAGTCAGTGGGACGATAGTCCACTCTAACTGGAATGAAGTGAGCTGATTTGGTCAAACGATCCACAATTACCCAGATGGAGTTATGATTTTTGACAGTAGGAGGAAGACCGACAATGAAATCCATACTTATCTCTTCCCATTTCCAACCTGGGATAGAAAGTAGTTGAAGCAACCCAGCTTTCATGTTCACAGCTTTAACTCTACAGCAGGTATCACACCTAGCCACATATGCAGCTATCTCTTTCCGCATCTTGGTCCACCAATAGTATGGCAAAAATTCTATGAAAATCACGAGGGATTTCAAACTAACCAACATATAAGCCAAGATCATAGTGATTCAATATAACAAGTCACATGTTACAACCATTTCATAAGTAATTCAATATACATCGGAGTTCAACAAAGTTATTACAACTTAAGTTTAAAAGTAGCGGAAGCAAAGTAATTTGAAACTAACAACACCTTTATTTCCAATATATGCCAGTACTAAGGTCGACTTCCAACAAAAGCATTAGAGAGAAGATAACTCAGAAGGATCATGCCCGTGATCACACTCCGCCTCTACGGCAGGAGCCAACCAACTCTTGCAGTCGCCATGATACAGCACAACCTGCAACAAGTGGGGATAAAACCTTGAGTACGACAAAGTACTCAGCTAGACTTACCCGTCAGAAACCAGAAATAAGGTGACACCAAGGATCATGCAAGGCTGATATAAAGTGGGGCTAGCTTGACAACATTTTGCATAAAAGCTTAATATAGATGATCAATCATTAATGCTTAAGCATCAAGTTAATTATCATTAACCTATCATCTATATTAGAACCTGTACTAGAGCACTCACTTTATTAGGAGCAAACAATATTAACCATAGCAGGTATAAATTGAGGCAACCTTTCCATCGTGATCCAATTAACCATCCGTTCAATTTAATGGAATCTACGTTGCCGCTGCTCAAGTCAAGTGCTCACTAACCAGGAGTGACGGCGATTCAAATCGAATTCCTATCCAGCTGGAGGGGTATTTCTAACACTCACCGTGCAGACCCCTGCCAGGGTCGCACAGACCACCTTTTCATATGATTCAGGAATCGCGGGTCCGAATGATGTCGCGACCCCAAGGGCGACACTCTGCCAGGTGATAGGGACTCTAACCCCCCCTTGGTGTCATGCCAATGTCCCCAAGCACATCCTTTCTCTCCTCCAAGAAGCAACCTACCATTCGATTCCCGGCCTGAATCACATTACTCGGCTTCGCGGTCGGAACGGCTTATCCGGCCAACTAAGTGTTAGACTGCGTTCAACATGACTCAAGAACGTACAACGAATCGGTCCTTAAACGACTCAGACGGGGATAGATTCACACCCAAGACCTCCATGCCTTGTTGCTCCACTATCGTCATCCCGCCCGGTCTCATTTCATTTTATTAACACATGGTTCCATTCCACGATAGCAAATATAGCCAACCATGCCATATATGAATATCCCTATATCTCGCAGGTGACAGGAAATCACCTGACTTCTACCGCTTAAAGCAGGGCTAAGCATCTACTCGATCCTAGTCTATGTAGGATTTAAGGATTCATATATTTGGACAAGGAATGATATAATGCAGCAAGGTTTTCAACCAACTCCTACCACTTAATGCAACAATACTTATAACATATATAGAATTAATTGCTTTGAAGGTAGGAGGCTTATAATGCTCTGGGGCTTGCCTGGGATCCGACTCAAGTTAGAGTATGTCAGATGAATTCACTTGGCGAGCATCCTCCCATCTAGCACTTGCCCGATCCTTCTATCTTCGGGATGGATCCACCAACTCCATCTTCGGGTTTGGCTCCACCTTAGGTCCTTCACGTGCTTCAGCTAACGTACCTAAATGAGGTGCAACAATGCATATGTATGAATGCATAGAAGTGCAATAAACAAAGAAATCAAACAAGCATACCAAAGTTCCCATAAACACCTAGAGCTAATTAACTTAATCCACAATAGGGCATAACATAGAAGATTGCAAATATATCAATCAAGACACAAGTCTTATAAGATCCTAGGGTACCAAACCAAGTACCAACAAATATAGGTGTCACACTTCAATACACAAGCATGGCAAAGTTAATCAAAGCACTAGAACTAGAAATTGCCACATTCAGGGCATCAGAACAGCAGCTAAGTAATTTAATCATAACTAGAGATCTACAATTCCAAATGACTTGAAAGAAGACATTATGGAAACCTTATGAAATTCTCTACATTTCATTTAATATCATCAAAGCATGATTCCAAAGTTTAATATGTCGAATTTATACAAATACAGAAACTGGTCTAACAAGACAGAGAGCAAGCAATTCTGTAATCCAACTTTAAACAGCTATAACTCCTAAACCACATGGCCAAATGCCACCAAATTTTAACAACAGCTATATATATAAATTATCTACAACTTTACTATAGACAAGGTGCTCAGAAAACATCATTATCATGGGGTAATCTATATTGCCCCCAGAACTGTCTAGAAACTAATAATCGTAAGAAATAATTATTAACATATGTTGCAAACATATAATTGGACAAAACCAATTTTACCAACATTTCATACATGACTAATGAACACCAGAAAACATAGTGTACTTTCCTAAATAAATTCTTTTAATACATTTTCTTAATTTATTTAGATAATTAGGTGGAATTATGAATACCTATCAAAAGTGCACAATAAATTCTACCAAAATTACAGTGGCCTACACATGATCCCAAAAGTCTACTGTCCAAATTTGAAACCAGTTGGACATGTATAATAACCTCTATGAAAAAGACAAAAGGCTATAGCAATAAATCATGGGAGAGCAAGTTAAACTTAACACTCAATATTTTCTGTGAACACAAGGCCATATTATGAATCAATATGATAGAGAAACATCATACTAAGGTAATGGAACAACATTTTCTATTTTATCATTTATATACTATTTATAAGCTATTTATCAAGCTATAAACAAGTTAAATCAATAACTTGGGCATACAGTAAGCAATGACCATGAAATTTATACCACAGTACATACATATCATGACAAACCAACCATAAAAATTTCACATCATTTGGAGCATCACAACTCAAGATATAAAATGACAAGTAATAAAATGTAATTTTCCTTATTTAACAAGGTCAAATCAAAACCCTAAGAAAACAGTGAACAACTAGGGTGTTTAATATTTTTCCTAGCAAGTACATGTCATCACAAAATTAACAAAACAATAATCACTATTTTTGGAGTTCTAAAACTCCAGATCTTGCTCTGGTCAAGTTTAAAGGTATTTAAGAGCATTTTTAACACTTAAATAAAGACATCAGAAAACATCTACAAACATGTAACATTTTATGACTCTATTACATAGATATCTTCTCAAGGTTTCCAAAAAGTCCACTTTTACTATTTTTGGAGTCTCCTAGCATGAGATATGAATATTTGAAGATTTACATGAAATCTGAAATTCAAAATCGGAATTACTCAAACCCTATTGAAATTGCTAGGCATACCCGGATCTGTACCCCAAACCAAACACTACTTAACTAACGCGAGGGACCCACTATTCTGTCGGGCCCGCCTGTCAAAGACCCACAGAGGGACAGGGAGAGAGGATGCCGGCTTCCTCCGTTCACCGGAAACAGAGGAGGCTCGCCGTCGGCCATCTCGGGCCTGTGAGGTCATCGGCGGCTGCGGGGAAGTAGTGGAAAAGCTCTAGGGCGGCGAGGCGCATCCATAGGCGTCCATAGTGCGGTCCGAGGTGGTCGGTGGCCTGCTGACCACGTGCGCGGTGGCTCCATGGGGGGGCATTACCGACGGCGGCGGGGCCGCAGCGTTCCGCTCCGGTGAAACTCCGGCTGGCGGTTCCATCAAGCACACAACAAGAAGACTAACCCAGAAACCCTAGACATCGATCGAATTTACCAAAGAATGCATGGGCATGGAGAGATTGGACTCGAGCTCTTGGGCGGCAATGGCGGACGCGCGCGGCGTCAAGGCCCGTTCCGATGCGATGAACTCGGTAGAGCTTCGATTCGCTAGGGTTTCATGATCTACACCCTAATGCAACTCAGAAACAGGAACAAGCTGTAGGAGAGGGAGATCTGGTGAGGCTAGCCGTGCGGAGTTCGAACTCCGTTCATGGCGGACCGAGCACAAGTGAAGAGGAAATCGAGAACTGCTCCCTAAGGCTTGACTTTTTCCCCAATACAAGGCGATTTCGATGAAGAGCAAAGCAATGCGGAGCTTTAGGTGGAGTTGGGTGGGCTGAGGCTTGGTGGTTCACGCGCACGGGCTCACCGGAGCTCGCGGCCGCGCGACGGTGAGCTTCTCCGCTTCGGCGTGAGCAAGAAGGGAGAGGAGAAGTGAATGGGGCAGAGCAGCGGGTTGGCGTCATCTTAACGCGCCCCTGGCTAGGCGTCGTGGCCTCCCGTCGACGTACCGACGCCACGCGGCGCAAGCGGCCTGAAACCGGTCGGCCACGAGCTCAGCTCCGTTTCAAACTGAAGAACGATTCAGTCCCTCTCCAACCGACTGAATCCGCCCCCTTCTCGTTCCTATAGTTCTCAATCCGTTTCGATTTAGCTCAAGGTGCAATTTACAAAAGTGTAGGGCTACATGAGATCTGCAAAGTTGCCAATAAAATCCTGAGCTGGTTCTACTTAGTTTGAGAGATACAGTGCTCCAAAGTAGTGCACATGAAACTGAAATGTTAGTTCAGACTTGGAATATTTTCTAAGTGTGGAAACAGTATGAGATCCTGACTTAAGGGCCCCATCTGAGCATTTTCTAGCCATTTTCATGAGATGCTCATTAAAGGACTTTTGTTCCACAACAATTTTGCTATACTTTTGTTTAAAAGTGCATCAACATGCAAACTCATCTTGAAGCACTTTTTAAATAGGGAAGCAAAAGAGCTCCTAGGGTCAAATTAGGTCAAACTGATGATTAGAAGCTTAATTAGGCAATATGGTCAACATGAACATTGCTCCAATAGGTACCCTAAGCATAGTGAAGGTGCTAGAGCACATGTTAGACCATCACAAGTATCATTTACACAAGATCCCTAATTAACACATAATGGAAGCATAAAATAACAATGATTGTTACATATGTTTTATCATTATGTTTCCTGTTTCAGGGTCTTCTTACATGATGATCACCCATTACAAAGATGTTTACCAACATGTACAACAAGTACTGGTATAGAGGACACATGGTCAAAGCATACCATGAATAACAGCACTTAAGTACAAGCTTATGTTTCAATAGTGAACAGAGGTGTTCACTAGTCCAAAATGAATGTTTCATCACTTGAGCTTGATCAACAAGATGCTAGGTTCATGATAGGAGTGGATCATGCTAAGCTATGCAAGGTTAGTGCCCAAACTAGCCAAGATAACACCTGGGGTGTTACAGCCCTCCCCCCTTAAAAGAATCGCGTCCCGAGATTCGGAATGGAAGATCTTTTAAGGAAGAGAGACAAGTTATCTAGTTCCCAACATTTGTTATAGCGTTCAGCTATAAAGCTTCAACATCGGTGAACAGTTTGGTCAAAGGCACTTTCTGATACTTACTCTTCATGGTAAAATTTGTCTGAAGAATTTCCTTCATTGACTTCCATGAAGCATTGTTACTTTGGGAGGAATCCAAGATAACATATACTGCATTCTCAGTGTACAGAGATCATTTGGTCCTTGAGTGAACCACTCACAAGTATCTGACTCTCTAAAGAGCACAACATAGGTCATATGAACTTTACACTAGATCGAAATCTTCAGAAGTATACTCATTAAAATGACTCTATGTTCATGAAGTTTGAAAAGCAGTCCTCTACCAAAATGGCTTGAGCACAACCTTCCAAAAGGGTGAGATCATAGACGACAAACATTCTCTGAGGTTATATGGTACAAACTATCCAATAGACAAGGTCTATTCTGGTCGTAAACGTTCATTCATTTAGACACCAACCAATGGAAAACTACTTTAGGTTCCATGTGTGCAGTTCTCTTTCTCTGCTGACAACACTGTATTTTCTGAGTCTGTCGAGGGGTCAGTGAATGTGATAGCTGACTCTGTCGGCTTTCTATTTCTGCCAACAACTATCTAAAAGATTCTTTTATCCAAAGACAACAGTCATCTAGGTTGAAGCAGATGCAACGTCATGGGTAAGAACACTTTTAAGATAACAAAGATCAGTGAGTATTATCAATTATTGCCAAGGAAAGATGTAGCGAGGCCTTAAGGACAACAAAAGTTGTAAATATTCACTAAACCGCAAGGAGTAGTCTACCACCAAGCGATTGAGTAAAATTTTCCTTGGTGACTTAGTTGTACTGTAAGTTGAGTTGACTTGCAATGTAGCAACTTTGTCAGGCCAACTTTCACCTTGAGGCTTCCTTTTTAGGATCAAACAGCAGCTCTAAGATGGAAAATCTGTTGTTTGACACTTTTCAAATTGCTTTTGACTTGAGATGGTATAAATTAATTTGCAGAACACCAAGGCTGCTCGTACATTTGGGATACGAGAAAGCAAAAGCAAATGAAAGAGTGTAAACTAGTATCTGTGAGACCTCAAAAGGGCCATCCAACAGCAGATCTCGACTATAAATTTTCATACCAATCCGAGGATGCACACGCTTTGAACTTGCGGGTTACTTTTGTAGGGCAAAACACATACTCTGCCTGGAGAACATTCCTACAAGGATAAGGAACCGCTTTCGAATATTCCTCGACACTTCATCCAATCAAGTTATGGACAAACCATTTGTGGCACCTATGGGCACAGGGATACAGATCGGACTAGGGCATACTTTCTCTAATTCTTTACTTTAGCGGATAGAACACCTTGCACTATCTGTGTGATTGTCCAAGATGGAATTTACTTGATCTCCATGGCTCTGAAAGATAGAGTATCACTCAAGTTGTGGCTAGTTGATTAACTTCTTGTTGGTTATTGCTCTGTAAGACATAGCCTTCATAGCTAGCCTTCATAGCTACCAAAGAGTCATTACCTAGCTGGAGATTATCCTTCCTATTGGTAACTAATCAGTTGTCTCTCAACACTAAAAAGTTCCAAATCTTCACTCTTGACCACAACAACTGTGGTTGATGCAGAATAGATGGTTGCCATCGAAGTTGGCAAATACGAAGTTATTCTAGAGATGGTTGATTTCGATTGTATGGTCATTATGCACCCAAGATTGCGACTTGGATAGCTCTGGTCATATGCACAATGCGACAATCGATTCTCATCCCACAGATAACTTATCCAAAAGTAAGTGTTGTGTGTCCTTTTTATCCAACAGAGCTGAGATACGTGGCTCCCTAGATGCTGGTTGTCAATACTTGGGCAACTATGTAGAGTCACTTGACTACCACATATTGCAGTCTGTTAAAGTTTATGTCGGTGACCTGTTCTTCAAAGGTTATCCTCTTAGCAACTTCAGGAGGAAGCTCCACTACTTTCGGTCTAAGATATGGATCTTACGATATGATATGGAGAGATAACCAAGAAGGAACACAAGAAAATAGCACATCGTCTGTCGTTTGATAATGGATCATGACTAGAAACCGTGATACCAGCGCGTGCCAGGCAGCCAGCCATGTGTCTGCAGCCACAGGAGGCCCTTGGTTTCGTCGCGGCACCATCAGCGGCTACTCATAACACCATTACTAAACGCACAACGAAAGTGAAATTTCAAGTGGCACCAATGGGTGGTAAGAACAAGCGCCATACAAGGAGGGATAGCAAGCAAAGGCAGTCACAAGGTTTAGAATCACAGGGAAGCTATTCGCAGATTCAAAACATAGCACAAGAGAACATAGCTCAATTGCCGAAGGTGACTAAGCACAAGATTTTTACTTGATTCCACTCACGCCTAGCATTGATAAAAGTTAACTTGGTGGGTCAGTCGATAAGGGTCTTCACAAAAAGGGTTGGAAAACATCCACGGCTTATACAAACATATAGGAGAACTCAACTTTGGGCTTTTGGTCAAGCAAAGGCATGGATACAAACATTCAAGGACTAACCACTAAGTCTACAGGCTCATGCTCCTAAGATAGAGAACCTAATGGAAGATAACCACCATACAATTACGTAAGTGAACTTTGTTATAGGATAAAGCTATGTGACCCTCGTATGCTCACCGAGGACAAACGAGGTGACAACTAGGGCACTACCAAGATAACAAGCATACATACAACATCACAATCAAGCAATCATTTGAGAAAATTCAAACTAATGGGCTTAAGCAACCAATACAAGGCACAAGGCTCACCCAAAATAAGCATTTATCTCAAGCATGAACTAACTACAAGTTTAGCTTTAAACAAACGCTAGCTCAGGGAGCCAACTTAGCATGTGCATAGAATCTGGACAGCAGCACAGTAGTTACTTGTTTCAACCATAACTAAGGTTGTAGACATCCCACAAAGGTGATTCTAGACTTTATAGAAAGCTTAGGAAGATGACTACACTTTAGTTATTCACACCAAAAGCTAATTCATAGATTAACATGACCAAAATGCTACTGTTTCAGATCTGTACCAATATGGATAGAAAACTGACAAGAACTTCAAAAATGCGTAACTGGAGTTCTAGGGACACAACAAGGCTGAGCCTTAACTTTATGTAAAGATTATTAAGTTGTCTATAACTTTCTCATTATCATATTAAGATGATTCTATAGCCAACAAGGTCAAACAAGACAAAGAAGACATCTCTGCCCTGATTTGGACAGATTCTGTCCTTCCATTTTGCAAGCTTATAACTAGAGATTTATACCACCACAATTAGTGCTATAGGACATTTTAGAAAGCTTAGAAAAAGTACTATACTTATTCTATTATCTCCAAGACATGATTCCATATGCACATAGGTCAATCAAAGCAAACATTCAGATCTGTTCAGAGCATAAGAAAAACCTGACTGTAAACTTCTAAATTTCATAACTCTCAAAGCATAAGACCTAGGGTCATAAAATTTTTAGGACAAGCTAGAGAAGTGAGTTTGCTACAACTTTGGTATTCTCCATAACTACAGAAAACACATTTATGACCACGAAAGCATCAAAACATCAGAAACCGTTCTAGCAGCCAACGTTCAATAAGCAAAACAAAGCTTGCCTTTGTTCTACTTAACAAGGGAGCACACAAACATGTTATTCTAGTAGCTCTAAATTTTGTTACCTTAGACCAACATGAATTTAACTCATTCATGAGAATCCATAATTATTTAAGTGAGGTCTAAAGCATTGGCAAACGCTTGGGTGAACAACATATCCACCACTTGGCTAAGCTAGAGGATATCTCTAAGTTCAAGCATGTAGCCACACTTATTTCTAGTAAGGCTAAACACATATTTTTCTCAAGCAACATGGAACAAGGCATTTTTGTTTTACTTCACTCAAGAAAGATAGTGTAACACATTGATCACAAGTTACACACTATAGAACAAGGGTGAGAAGAGTATAGCCATGCATAATGCAACAATCATGATAATGCATGCTTCATCCTATTCATCCTCACAAGATTGCCAACCTAAGGTGGCAATCACGTTCTATGTCGGTGGCATAACACGCACTCTCTTGATATATATCTAATCGTTAGCTACATTCGACTTACGCATTCATGGTTAGCGTACCTGCAGAAAAATTTCATTGCAGCCCAACATTTCATAATATAGCACATAATGAAAGCAGTAAGTAAAATTTTTAAGTACTCCCATATACATATACCCCTGTATATATACATGTAGCACCAAAACTACCCGAATCATTCGATCACCCACAATTAAGTACCTTCATATATACATGTGTGTAACATGTAAATAATCCAGTAGCCAAAACTAGCTCTCCCCTAGACCGAGGGTTGGACGGTCATGCTCTCACAACTCACACTTACCTGAGCGTAGGTGCGACGTTGCATAAAAGTAAACTAGCAACATATATGGCTATTTCATATATGAAGACTACCTCTAATCTGACACATTGGGTAGCATAGTGTGGGAGAGTTATCACACCTACATACCTTGGCCTGGGCATAGATGCAAAATGAAAAAACCCCAAGTTAATACTTATATAAGCCACCTAATAATCCTTATATGGGCATAAGGAAATTGACCACTGGCATACTTAGATTTAGAATTCAGTTTTCACAAACCTATATATAGCTATAACTTGATAAAACTGATTTTATAAAACAAAACCTTTGTTTTAAATACACATACGACAAGTTTAATGTTGAACCTTGCTCCGATACCAGCTGTAACAGAACCGACCAAATTATAAGAGCACAAGTACAAAAACAAGCACCGAAGTGCTCAAATTTTCGAACTTGAGCCCATATAATCCCGGTAGTCAATCGAAACCACGAAGGATTTTAAACCAACTTGCTTACAACCAGGATCGCATCATTCAACATACAACATCATACGTTACATTTCACAAGTAGTTCTAAAATAAGTTTACACACACAGAGTCGCAATTATTACAAACCAAGTTTATAAAAGTAGCGGAAGCAAACACACGCTAGTTGTTTAACTACTGCCAGTCTTGTTGATCCACAACCCACAAAAGCATCAGGAAAGTACATAAAAGATGATCACACCCAAGTGATCTAGTCTTCGTCACCCGCAGGGTGGAGACAATTTTTGCAGAAGCCTTGGTAGAGCATATCATCTGCAACAGGAGGGAATAAACCCTGAGTACTGGAATGTACTCAGCTAGACTTACCCGTCGAAAACCAGAAATAAGATGACACCAAGGATTATGCAAGGCTTTCACAAGAGGCTAGCTGACATCACATTTTTGCATAAAGGCATAAGTAATTGAGACTCTTATAACCTGTACTAGCAGTTATTTTTTTAGCATTTACCTGTCATCTATCTTAGCACCTGTACTAAACATGCACTTGATTATAATCAAACAATTATCATCATTATATCCAGAGCAGGTATGAATTGTGGCAACATTGTATCATTCACTTAACCATTTGTTCATTTAATGAGATCTACGTTGCCGCTGCTCAAGTCAAGTGCTCACTAACCGGGAGCGACGGCGATTCGAATCAAATTCCTATCCAGCTGGAGGGGTATTTCTAACACTCACCGCGCAGGCCCCTGCCAGGGTCGCACAAGCCACCTTTTCATATGATTCAGGAATCGTGGGTCTGAATGATGTCGCGACCCCAAGGGCAACACTCTGCCAGCTGATAGGGACTCTAACCCCCTCTTGGTCTCACGCCAATGTCCCCAAGCACATCCTTTCTCTCCTCCAAGAAGCAACCTACCATTCGATTCCCGGCCTGAACCACATTACTCGGCTTCGCGGTCGGAACGACTTATCCGACCAACTAAGTGTTAGACTACGTTCAACATGACTCAAGGACGTACAGCGAATCGGTCCTTAAACGACTCAGACGGGCATAGCTCCACACCCAAGACGTGAAGTATCTTGCGGCTGTACTATCGAACTCCCGCCCGGTCTCAATTTCATTTTTAAGCATGGTTCCTTCCACGATAGCCATAAAGCCACTCGTGACTCCTTCCTATATCTCGCGGATGACCGGAAATCACCCGACTTCTACCGTACTAAGCAGGGCTAAGCATTGACACGTGCCTAAACCTAATTTAGGATTAAGTACGATATCTGGACAAGGACAGGTATAATGCAACAAGTGTTTTCATATAACTCCTACAACTTAATGCAGTAAACAATTAAAAGTACTCAAGATTAATTTATAAATTAGTAGGTTCAGCATGCACTGGGGCTTGCCTTTCAGAAAGGTCGAAGGCCGGTGGTCAGGACACTCAGGCAGGTCTTCTGCGAGAACTTCTCCGCCGGTTGGTTCCTCTAGCTACTCCGGCTGGTCCTGGACTTCCTCCGGAATCACAGGCTCGAATTCAAGGAGAGTTACCCCCTCCGGAACACCTATTGCATGAGTGCTCAATAAATATCATGGGTGCATAATGGTGCAACATGCTCGGAATGAAATACATTTCAGAAATAAAATATAATAATCTAATCAAGTTACTTTATCAGTACGTGCAAATCTCTTCTCCGGTGGAGAAGTACTTACCTAATCTACCCAACCTAAGATATAGTTGTTCATCTTCGGTTAAGGCCCTAACACCTAACAAACACAAGAGTGATATTATTTAGGTTACCACATCCAACTCAAAATATCACGGTAAGACATTCTGGACAGCAGCTACTTGTTTCTAACATAACTGGAGATTCCCAAATCCAAAAGATATGATCTAAGACAATCTGGAAAGCTTAAGAAATGTACCAAAAAAATGTTTTCAGACCGCAACACTTAATTCCAAAGTTTACCTAGTCGAAATTCCAAAGTTCCAGAATCTGTTCTCTCTAAACAGAGAGCAGTCAATTCTGGACTGTCACTTTAAACAGCAATAACTCCCAAACTACTAAGCCAAATGCTACCAAATTTTGACACAAGCTCATTTACAAATTTTACTACAACTTTGGTATTTACAAGTTTTCCAGAAACCACCTTTATCCAAGGTCAAACCTAGAAATACTATCAGCTGTCCAGAAAACCTAAAATTGCAAAGATTAAATATTTATTGATGTGGCAAACATCCCATAAGATCAAACTAATGCTACCACAAGTTCACAAAGGTCACAAAAACACCAGAAAGTAAGGTGTGCCCACCTAGAATATTTATATAAACTCATTTCTTAATTTACTTAAGTAATTAAGTGGAATTTCAAACATATATGTAACTGCTCCTAAAATTCTACAAAAATTACAGGAGACTCTCTGACCTAAAAAGAGGCTACTGTAAAAATTTGAACTAAATTTATTCACAGGAACTTCCCACACAAAATTCCCAAGCCAAAAAGGCTAATTTTTGTATAAATAACAAAACATAGTAAAAAGTGTCAAACAACAGATTTCCTAATTTTCTTAGACACTCTAGGGTACCAAGACATTTTCCAAAAATTTATATGAACATTGCACAAGTATAAAAATTACAAAAATTCATTTAAGTATTTCCTAAAATAACAAGATATCATTATAACTGGAAAAGTACTTAAGCACTACTGCCCAAATTTTTACCAGAGCTAGAGCAAGTTTAAATTAGTCTACCCACCAAATTTCATAATTTTGGGAACACTGAAACTCAAGATATAATTTAAACAAGTTTGCATGTGCTTTAAAATACATTTCAAAGACCTATTTAAATATCCAAAAAACTAAACATCACATAGCAAACTCCTATTTTTCTAAAATACTACACATCATGTAGATCCTAACAAAATTTATCTCATGATTTTTGAGCAAGTAAAACCCTAGATCTACATTTTCCAAAACTTAACCAAAACTATGATAGAATAAATAAAAATCAAACAAATCTTATTCGTTACTGGGCCGGCCCGGGAAAGACGCGGCCCACGACTCGCGCGCGCGGCTTGCTACGGCTCCCGCCCGCGCGCGTACGTGACTGACCAGGTGGCCCCACCGGTCAGAGAGAGAGACGGAGGGGAGGAGACAGCCGCGACTCCGGCGAGCTCTAGCTCGCCGACGACGGTGCCTCCGGCGAAGCTACGGTACCAGTGCATTCACCTCAACCTCGCGCACCTAGGGGTACCCTCAATTGCTAGGATTATGACGGCCAGAGAGGATGGCAGTGGTCATGGCGGCGTGCGGCCATGGCTCGACCAACTCCGACGAGTCGCCGGCATCCCGGCTCAATTTGCCTACCCTATGAGCTTCAGCGTACCTAACTATACCTACAGCATGGAGGAGATAGGATAGGGGGGCCCGAATGGCATGGCCACGTGCGAGCTCGACGGCGACGGACATGGCGGCCCGGTGGAGCCGCCTTCGCAGTGTAGCTCACCTGAAGCGATAGCGAGGGTTCGGTGAGGGCGAGGAGGTGGAGGGGCTCACGGTGGTGCGGTGGTCTAGACGGTTTGTCGAATGGAGCTGTGGTTTGGGAGAAAGGCTCGAACGCGGTCGCCGTTCCGCTTCTCTGGTCACCGCCCGCGCGCGGAGGAGGAAGTAGAGGAGGGAATGGTGAGCGCGAGTGGTGGGGGTTGAGGTGGCGGCCCCAACTTCACGCCCGCGCGCATGCGTGCGATGTGGAGGCGACAGCAGGGCGCGAGCGCCACGCGGCCACCGAGCTCTGTCCGAGTGCCACGACGCAAAGCTGTCGGTGACGGTCGACTGAATGAAGCCCGGCGTGGTGGCCTGACAGCGAATGTTTGACGTTGATTAACTCGTAAACGAGCTCGAATTAGTGACACCTCCAATTAGCAAAGTTGTAGACCTATGTGAGCACTACAAGTTTGTAAAAGACCTTATGAGCTGGTTCGGTTTAGTTAGTGACATACAGGGCCCTGAAGTGAGGTACCCAGAAACTGAAACCGAGTTTCAGTTAGCTAACCGACTGAAACTCGTTTTTTCCAGGCACCATATCTCCTAAACCATTTAGAACTAGGTGATGGTGATATTGACAATGTTGTAGAGCTATGTGTGGACAACAACTTTGTCAATTGGCTCAAAGACTGGTTCGGCCTAGTTTGTGAGTTACAAGTTGCCAAAGTGAGGTACAGTGAAACTGTTTTCAGCTTCACACTTAGCCAAAATTGCTAAGTCCCAAAACAGCCTCTAATACTGACTTGTGGGCCATTTTTGAGCATGTTCTGATCATTTTCATGAGATGGACAAATTAGAACTTTTGTTCCTTATGAAATTCTCTACAACTTTGCTTAAGGGTGCTCCTCCATGCAAGGTATCTAAGATGGACTTTTTAATTGGTCAAACTAGAGCATCCTAGGGCTCAATGGTGGTCAACTACACCTTGGAGGGCATTTTGGTGATTTTGGTCAACATGAACATTGCTCCACTACTTACCCTAAATGTAATTAAGGTGTTATAAGACCTAATTAGCCACTCTACACATTGGTTGCACAAAATTCCTAGTATCACATACTTTGGAACAAGTAATTCAATACTTTCTCCCAAATGTTGCAAGCTCATGTTGCACATGTTGCATGAGTGGGTTGCATAACACTTGCTAATTATGTTACACTAAAGTGGTTGACATGTCTCACAAAGGAAATTGCACATAAGGTACTTGTGTGTTGCACACTACTCACCTCTTACTTCACATGAAATATAAACATATGTGGCAATGTTTCCAAAGCATGTTTCACATATTAAAAGCTTATGCATGAAATGGATGATGCTTGCTTATGCTTATGCAAATGCAATGCAATTAAGGAGCTAAACACCTGAGGTGTTACAGCCCTCCCCCCTTATAAAAATCTCGTCCCGAGATTTGGAAAGCGTACCATTTTTCATAGAATTCCTTATAGCCATCCCGTAAATAGTCCTCCTGTTCCCAGGTAGCGTCACTTTCACTACCCTGATTACTCCACATTACTTTATACCACTTAACCACTTTGCTTCTAGTCACTCGTTCCTGAGTATCGATCACTCGGACTGGCTTTTCTTCGTAAGTTAAATCGGATTCCAGTCTGATATCTCCTAAAGGGACTCTTTCCTCAGGAACTCGAAGACACTTTTTGAGCTGAGATACATGTAAGACGTTGAATATGGCACTCATTTCAGGAGGTAACTGGATTTTGTATGCAACAGCTCCACTCTTGCCTATGATCTGGAAAGGACCCACATATCTCGGCGCAAGTTTCCTCTTAACACCAAAACGTTGGACACTCTTCATTGGAGAAACTTTCAGATACACGAAGTCTCCAACTTCAAACTCGAGTGGTTTTCTACGACGATCAGCATAACTTTTCTGTCTAGCTTGGGCTGCAGCCATATGTTTTTGGATGGTACAGACTTGTTCCTCAGCTTCATGAACAAAATCAATACCATAATACCTCCTTTCACCAGCTTCTACCCAGTTTAGTGGGGTTCTACACTTACGACCGTATAAAGCTTCGAATGGGGCCATCTTAATACTCTCTTGGTAACTATTATTGTACGAGAATTCAGCTAGAGGTAACCATTTTTCCCAAGAACCCTTGGATGATATTACACATGCTCGCAATAGATCTTCCAAGATTTGGTTAACCCGTTCCGTCTGTCCTGACGTCTGGGGGTGATAAGCAGAGCTTCTCACTAACTTGGTTCCCATAAGGTGATGCAAGTGCTCCCAAAAGCGAGCAGTGAACTGAGGACCATGGTCAGATATGATAGTACGAGGTACCCCATGGAGCCGGACTATCTGACTGAAGTACAACTCAGCATAGTCAGTGGGACGATAGTCCACTCTAACTGGAATGAAGTGAGCTGATTTGGTCAAACGATCCACAATTACCCAGATGGAGTTATGATTTTTGACAGTAGGAGGAAGACCAACAATGAAATCCATACTTATCTCTTCCAATTTCCAACCTGGGATAGAAAGTGGTTGAAGCAACCCAGCTTTCATGTGCACAGCTTTAACTCTACAGCAGGTATCACACCTAGCCACATATGCAGCTATCTCTTTCCGCATCTTGGTCCACCAATAGTATGGCTTCAAATCATAATACATCTTATTGCTACCAGGATGGGTGGACAACTTAGAGGAGTGGGCTTCAGACATAATATCATTTCTAAGCTCTCGGTCCTTAGGCACAACTAACCTATCCTTGAACAATAGTACACCCTCTGCATCTACCCTGAATTGTGTAGTTTCTTGCTCTTTCATCATGCGTTTTATGTGGAATACACCAGGATCAGTCTTTTGAAGCTCAATAATTCTGCTTTTGAGAGTACAACTGACAGTGATGTTGTACAAGACTGCTGGATGTAGAAGTCGAGATCGATGAAAATTAGTTTCAACTAGGGAATGACAATGAGACTTACGGCTTAAAGCATCCGCAACTACATTTGCCTTGCCAGGATGATAGTGCACTTGAAGGTTATAATCCTTAATCAACTCAAGCCATCTTCTTTGACGCATATTTAACTCAGGTTGGGTGAAGATGTATTTGAGGCTTTTGTGGTCTGTGTAGATATTGCAAACATTGCCCAACAGGTAGTGCCGCTAGGCTTTCCAAGCATGAACAACTGCGGTGAGTTCTAAGTCATGCGTTGGATAATTCGCCTCATGCTTCCGAAGTTGCCGAGAGGTATATGCGATTACTCGGCCTTCCTGCATCAGAACACCTCCCAAACCTATGCCTAAGACATCACAATAAACATCAAATGGTTTCTCGATATCCGGTTGTGCCAAAACCGGAGCTGAGGTTAGGAGGGTTCGCAGTTGGTGAAAAGCCGCATCACACTCAGGAGTCTAGACAAACCTGGTGTCTTTTTGTAGCAACCGAGTCATTGGCTTGGCTATTTTGAAGAAATCCGGGATAAAGCGACGATAATAGCCAGCCAAACCAAGAAAACTCTGAACCTCGTGAACCGAGATAGGAGCCTTCCAGTTCAATACTTCTTGTACCTTGGCGGGGTCCACCATAATTCCTCCATCAGACAACACATGCCCAAGGAAAGGTACTTCTCGAAGCCAGAATTCACACTTACTGAACTTTGCATAAAGTTGATGTTCACGCAGTCTTGTGAGGACTATACACAGATGTTCAGCGTGATCTTCCTCATTCACATAATATACCAGGATGTCATCAATAAATACCACCACAAACTTGTCCAATTCAGGCATAAACACCGAATTCATCAAGTACATGAAGTGTGCGGGGGCATTTGTCAAGCCGAAAGACATAACAAGATACTCATAAAGACCATATCTGGTAGAAAAGGCCGTCTTTGGAACATCTTTCGGGCGGATTTTAATTTGATGGTAGCTAGATCTTAGATTGATCTTGGAGAAGACTTTAGCTTTAGACAACTGATCGAATAAGATGTCGATACGTGGTAGAGGGTATTTATTTTTGACAGTGACTGCATTGAGAGGTCTATAATCTATGCACATTCGCAATGACTGATCCTTCTTCTTTACAAAGATAGCAGGACATCCCCACGGCGACGAACTAGGACGAATCAACCCCTTCTTCAATAGTTCGTTCAATTGCACCTTAAGTTCAGCTAACTCATTCGGAGGCATCCTATAAGCCGTAAGTTTGGGCACTATTGGTGGACCAAGATGCAGAAAGAGATAGCTGCATATGTGGCTAGGTGTGATACCTGCTGTAACAGAACCGACCAAATTATAAGAGCACAAGTACAAAAACAAGCACCGAAGTGCTCAAATTTTCGAACTTGAGCCCATATAATCCCGGTAGTCAATCGAAACCACGAAGGATTTCAAACAAACTTGCTTACAACCAGGATCGCATCATTCAACATACAATATCATACGTTACATTTCACAAGTAGTTCTGAAATAAGTTTACACACACGGAGTCGCAATTATTACAAACCAAGTTTATAAAAGTAGCGGAAGCAAACACACGCCAGTTGTTTAACTACTGCCAGTCTTGTTGATCCACAACCCACAAAAGCATCAGGAAAGTACATAAAAGATGATCACGCCCAAGTGATCTAGTCTTCGTCACCCACAGGGTGGAGACAATTTTTGCAGAAGCCTTGGTAGAGCATATCATCTTCAATAGGAGGGAATAAACCCTGAGTACTGGAATGTACTCAGCTAGACTTACCCGTCGAAAACCAGAAATAAGATGACACCAAGGATTATGCAAGGCTTTCACAAGAGGCTAGCTGACATCACATTTTTGCATAAAGGCATAAGTAATTGAGACTCTTATAACCTGTACTAGCAGTTATTTTTTTAGCATTTACCTGTCATCTATCTTAGCACCTGTACTAAACATGCACTTGATTATAATCAAACAATTATCATCATTATATCCAGAGCAGGTATGAATTGTGGCAACATTGTATCATTCACTTAACCATCTGTTCATTTAATGAGATCTACGTTGCCGCTGCTCAAGTCAAGTGCTCACTAACCGGGAGCGACGGCGATTCGAATCGAATTCCTATCCAGCTGGAGGGGTATTTCTAACACTCACCGCGCAGGCCCCTGTCAGGGTCGCACAAGCCACCTTTTTATATGATTCAGGAATCGCGGGTTCGAATGATATCGCGACTCCAAGGGTGACACTCTACTAGGTGATAGAGACTCTAACCCCCCTTAGTCTCACGCCAATGTCCCCAAGCACATCCTTTCTCTCCTCCAAGAAGCAACCTACCATTCGATTCTCAGCCTGAACCACATTACTCGGCTTCGCGGTCGGAACGACTTATCCGGCCAACTAAGTGTTAGACTGCGTTCAACATGACTCAAGGACGTACAGCGAATCGGTCCTTAAACGACTCAGACGGGCATAGCTCCACACCCAAGACGTGAAGTGTCTTGCGGCTGTACTATCGAACTCCCGCCCGGTCTCAATTTTATTTTTAAGCATGGTTCCATCCACGATAGCCATAAAGCCACTCGTGACTCCTTCCTATATCTCGCGGATGACCGGAAATCACCCGACTTCTACCGTACTAAGCAGGGCTAAGCATTGACACGTGCCTAAACCTAATTTAGGATTAAGTACGATATCTGGACAAGGACAGGTATAATGCAACAAGTGTTTTCATATAACTCCTACAACTTAATGCAGTAAACAATTAAAAGTACTCAAGATTAATTTATAAATCAGTAGGTTCAGCATGCACTGGGGCTTGCCTTTTAGAAAGGTCGAAGGCCGGTGGTCAGGACACTCAGGCAGGTCTTCTGCGGAACTTCTCCGCCGGTTGGTTCCTCTAGCTGCTCCGGCTGGTCCTGGACTTCCTCCGGAATCACAGGCTCGAATTCGAGGAGAGTTACCCCCTCCGGAACACCTATTGCATGAGTGCTCAATAAATATCATGGGTGCATAATGGTGCAACATGCTCGGAATGAAATGCATTTCAGAAATAAAATATAATAATCTAATCAAGTTACTTTATCAGTACGTGCAAATCTCTTCTCCGGTGGAGAAGTACTTACCTAATCTACCCAACCTAAGATATAGTTGTTCATCTTCGGTTAAGGCCCTAACACCTAACAAACACAAGAGTGACATTATTTAGGTTACCACATCCAACCCAAAATATCACGGTAAGACATTCTGGACAGCAGCTACTTGTTTCTAACATAACTGGAGATTCCCAAATCCAAAAGATATGATCTAAGACAATCTGGAAAGCTTAAAAAATGTACCAAAAAAATGTTTTTAGACCGCAACACTTAATTCCAAAGTTTACCTAGTCGAAATTCCAAAGTTCCAGAATCTGTTCTCTCTAAACAGAGAGCAGTCAATTCTGGACTGTCACTTTAAACAGCAATAACTCCCAAACTACTAAGCCAAATGCTTCCAAATTTTGACACAAGCTCATTTACAAATTTTACTACAACTTTGGTATTTACAAGTTTTCCAGAAACCACCTTTATCCAAGGTCAAACCTAGAAATACTATCAGCTGTCTAGAAAACCTAAAATTGCAAAGATTAAATATTTATTGATGTGGCAAACATCCCATAAGACCAAACTAATGCTACCACAAGTTCACAAAGGTCACAAGAACACCAGAAAGTAAGGTGTGCCCACCTAGAATATTTATTTAAACTCATTTCTTAATTTACTTAAGTAATTAAGTGGAATTTCAAACATATATGTAAACTGCTCCTAAAATTCTACAAAAATTACAGGAGACTCTCTGACCCAAAAAGAGGCTACTGTAAAAATTTGAACTAAATTTATTCACAGGAACTTCCCACACAAAATTCCCAAGCCAAAAAGGCTGATTTTTGTCTAAATAATAAAGCATAGTAAAAAGTGTCAAACAACAGATTTCCTAATTTTCTTAGACACTCTAGGGTACCAAGACATTCTCCAAAAATTTATATGAACATTGCACAAGTAGAAAAATTACAAAATTCATTTAAGTATTTCCTAAAATAACAAGATAACATTATAACTGGAAAAGTACTTAAGCACTACTGCTCAAATTTTTACCAGAGCTAGAGCAAGTATAAATTAGTCTACCCACCAAATTTCATAATTTTGGGAACACTAAAACTCAAGATATAATTTAAACAAGTTTGCATGTGCTTTAAAACATATTTCAAAGACCTATTTAAATATCCTAAAAACTAAACATCACATAGCAAACTCCTATTTTTCTAAAATACTACACATCATGTAGATCCTAACAAAATTTATCTCATGATTTTTGAGCAAGTAAAACCCTAGATCTACATTTTCCAAAACTTAACCAAAACTGTGATAGAATAAATAAAAATCAAACAAATCTTATTCGTTACTGGGCCGGCCCGGGAAAGACGCGGCCCACGACTCGCGCGCGCGGCCCACTCTCGCGCGCGGCTTGCTACGGCTCCCGCCCGCGCGCGGAGGAGGAAGTAGAGGAGGGAATGGTGAGCGCGAGTGGTGGGGGTTGAGGTGGCGGCCCCAACTTCACGCCCGCGCGCATGCGTGCGATGTGGAGGCGACGGCAGGGCGCGAGCGCCACGTGGCCACCGAGCTCTGTCCGAGCGCCACGACGCGAAGCTGTCGGTGACGGTCGACTGAATGAAGCCCGGCGTGGTGGCCTGACAGCGAATGTTTGACGTTGATTAACTCGTAAAGGAGCTCGAATTAGTGACACCTCCAATTAGCAAAGTTGTAGAACTATGTGAGCACTACAAGTTTGTAAAAGACCTCATGAGCTGGTTCGGTTTAGTTAGTGACACATAGGGCCCTGAAGTGAGGTACCCAGAAACTGAAACCGAGTTTCAGTTAGCTAACCGACTGAAACTCGTTTTTTTTCCAGGCACCATATCTCCTAAACCATTTAGAACTAGGTGATGGTGATATTGACAATGTTGTAGAGCTATGCGTGGACAACTTTGTCAATTGGCTCAAAGACTGGTTCAGCCTAGTTTGTGAGTTACAAGTTGCCAAAGTGAGGTACAGTGAAACGGTTTTCAGCTTCACACTTAGCCAAAATTGCTAAGTCCCAAAACAGCCTCTAATACTGACTTGTGGGTCATTTTTGAGCATGTTCTGATCATTTTCATGAGATGGCCATATTAGAACTTTTGTTCCTTATGAAATTCTCTACAACTTTGCTTAAGGGTGCTCCTCCATGCAAGGTCTCTAAGCTAGACTTTTTAATTGGTCAAACTAGAACATTCTAGGGCTCAATGGTGGTCAACTACACCTTGGAGGGCATTTTGGTGATTTTGGTCAACATGAACATTGCTCCACTACTTACCCTAAATGTAATTAAGGTGTTATAAGACCTAATTAGCCACTCTATACATTGGTTGCACAAAATTCCTAGTATCACATACTTTGGAACAAGTAATTCAATACTTTCTCCCAAATGTTGCAAGCTCATGTTGCACATGTTGCATGAGTGGGTTGCATAACACTTGCTAATTATGTTACACTAAAGTGGTTGACATGTCTCACAAAGGAAATTGCACATAAGGTACTTGTGTGTTGCACACTACTCACCTCTTACTTCACATGAAATATAAACATATGTGGCAATGTTTCCAAAGCATGTTTCACATATTAAAAGCTTATGCATGAAATGGATGATGCTTGCTTATGCTTATGCAAATGCAATGCAATTAAGGAGCTAAACACCTGAGGTGTTACAACCCTCCCCCCTTATAAAAATCTCGTCCCGAGATTTGGAAAGCGTACCATTTTTTATAGAATTCCTTATAGCCATCCCGCAAATAGTCCTCCCGTTCCCAGGTAGCGTCACTTTCACTACCCTGATTACTCCACATTACTTTATACCACTTAACCACTTTGCTTCTAGTCACTCGTTCCTGAGTATCGATCACTCGGACTGGCTTTTCTTCGTAAGTTAAATCAGATTCCAGTCTGATATCTCCTAAAGGGACTCTTTCCTTAGGAACTCGAAGACACTTTTTGAGCTGAGATACATGGAAGACGTTGAATATGGCACTCATTTCAGGAGGTAACTGGATTTTGTACGCAATAGCTCCACTCTTGCCTATGATCTGGAAAGGACCCACGTATCTCGGCACAAGCTTCCGCTTAACACCAAAACATTGGACACTCTTCATTGGAGAAACTTTCAGATACACGAAGTCTCCAACTTCAAACTCGAGTGGTTTTCTACGATGAATAGCATAACTTTTCTATCTAGCTTGGGCTGCAGCCATATGTTTTTGGATGGTACGGACTTGTTCCTCAGCTTCATGAACAAAATCAATACCATAATACCTCCTTTCACCAGCTTCTACCCAGTTTAGTGGGGTTCTACACTTACGACCGTATAAAGCTTCGAATGGGGCCATCTTAATACTCTCTTGGTAACTATTATTGTACGAGAATTCAGCTAGGGGTAACCATTTTTCCCAAGAACCCTTGGATGATATTACACATGCCCGCAATAGATCTTCCAAGATTTGGTTAACTTGGTTCCCAGAAGGTCTGGGGGTGATAAGCAGAGATTCTCACTAACTTGGTTCCCAGAAGGTGATGCAAGTGCTCCCAAAAGCGAGCAGTGAACTGAGGACCACGGTCAGATATGATAGTACGAGGTATCCCATGGAGCCGGACTATCTGACTGAAGTACAGCTCAGCAAAGTCAGTGGGACGATAGTCCACTCTAACTGGAATGAAGTGAGCTGATTTGATCAAACGATCCACAATTACCCAGATGGAGTTATGATTTTTGACAGTAGGAGGAAGACCGACAATGAAATCCATACTTATCTCTTCCCATTTCCAACCTGGGATAGAAAGTGGTTGAAGCAACCCAGCTTTCATGTGCACAGCTTTAACTCTACTGCAGGTATCACACCTAGCCACATATGCAGCTATCTCTTTCCGCATCTTGGTCCACCAATAGTATGGCTTCAAATCATAATACATCTTATTGCTACCAGGATGGATGGACAACTTAGAGGAGTGGGCTTCTGACATAATATCATTTCTAAGCTCTCGGTCCTTAGGCACAACTAACCTATCCTTGAACCATAGTACACCCTCTGCATCTACCCAGAATTGTGTAGTTTCTTGCTCTTTCATCTTGCGTTTTATGTGGAATACACCAGGATCAGTCTTTTGAAGCTCAATAATTCTGCTTTTGAGAGTACAACTGACAGTGATGTTGTACAAGACTGCTGGATGTAGAAGGCAAGATCGATGAAAATCAGTTTCAACTAGGGAATGACAATGACACTTGCGGCTTAAAGCATCCGCAACTACATTTGCCTTGCCAGGATGATAGTGCACTTGAAGGTTATAATCCTTAATCAACTCGAGCCATCTTCTTTGATGCATATTTAACTCAGGTTGGGTGAAGATGTATTTGAGGCTTTTGTGGTCTGTGTAGATATCGCAAACATTGCCCAACAGGTAGTGCCGCCAGGCTTTCAAAGCATGAACAACTGCGGCGAGTTCTAAGTCATGCGTTGGATAATTCGCCTCATGCTTCCGAAGTTGCCGAGAGGTATATGCGATTACTCGGCCTTCCTGCATCAGAACACCTCCCAAACCTATGCCTGAGGCATCACAATAAACATCAAATGGTTTCTCGATATCCGGTTGTGCCAAAACCAGAGCTGAGGTTAGGAGGGTTCGCAGTTGGTGAAAAGCTGCATCACACTCAGGAGTCCAGACAAACCTGGTGTCTTTTTGTAGCAACCGAGTCATTGGCTTGGCTATTTTGGAGAAATCCAGGATAAAGCGACGATAATAGCCAGCCAAACCAAGAAAACTCCGAACCTCGTGAACCGAGATAGGAGCCTTCCAGTTCAATACTTCTTATACCTTGGCGGGGTCCACCATAATTCCTCCATCGGACAACACATGCCCAAGGAAAGGTACTTCTCGAAGCCAGAATTCGCACTTACTGAACTTTGCATAAAGTTGATGTTCACGCAGTCTTGTGAGGACTATACGCAGATGTTCAGCGTGATCTTCCTCATTCACAGAATATACCAGGATGTCATCAATAAATACCACCACAAACTTGTCCAATTCAGGCATAAACACCGAATTCATCAAGTACATGAAGTGTGTGAGGGCATTTGTCAAGCCGAAAGACATAACAAGATACTCATAAAGACCGTATCTGGTAGAAAAGGCCGTCTTTGGAACATCTTCCGGGCAGATTTTAATTTGATGGTAGACAGATTTTAGATCGATCTTGGAGAAAACGTTAGCTTTAGACAACTGATCGAACAAGATGTCGATACGTGGTAGAGGGTATTTATTTTTGATTGTGACTGTATTGAGAGGTCTATAATCTACGCACATTCGCAATGACTGATCCTTCTTCTTTACAAAGATAGCAGGACATCCCCACGGCGACGAACTAGGACGAATCAACCCCTTCTTCAATAGTTCATTCAATTGCACCTTAAGTTCAGCTAACTCATTCGGAGGCATCCTATAAGGTCTCCTAGAGATGGGATCCGTGCCAGGCAACAACTCGTTTTTAAATTCCACATCCCGATCCGGAGGGAGCCCCAGCAAATCATCGGGAAAAACGTCCGGAAACTCATTTACTACTGTAATTTCGGCCAACGCCTTTGCTTGCACAGCATGAACTTCCCCAGACAAATCAACTTTTCTGGGAAGTTGTACCAGAAAACCCTTTTGATCTGTAGGATCTCTGAGCATAACTACCCGAGTGGATGTATCAATGAGTACCCCATTCTGACTCATCCAATTCATGCCCAGAATAACATCTATGCCTAAGCCTGGCAAAACCACTAAGGCAAGCGAGTACTTTCGCCCTTCTATCTCAAGCTCAAGATTCCCCACTACTTTATTTGTGGAAATATTCCCACTTGCTGCGCTAATACAATAACCCCCACCTTCAACAGTATGCAATTTGTGTGCAAACTCTGATGCAAACATAGGACTGATAAAGGAGTGCGAAGCACCCGAATCAAAAAGTACCACTGCAGGATGTTGGTCAACTAGGAACTTACCAGCAGTGACAACCTCACCAGATGGAATTTCCTCAATACTGTTATAATGAGCGTGCCCTTGACGGCCACCTTGGTTGACATTCTTCTTAGGGTAAGGGCAGTTTCTGGACCAATGGCCTGGCTTGTTGCAGTTCCAGCAAGGCATGTTGCTAGGAGGGACGAGATTTTTATAAGGGGGGAGGGCTATAACACCTCTGGTGTTTAGCTCCTTAATTGCATTGCATTTGCATAAGCATAAGCAAGCATCATCCATTTCATGCATAAGCTTTTAATATGTGAAACATGCTTTGGAAACATTGCCACATATGTTTATATTTCATGTGAAGTAAGAGGTGAGTAGTGTGCAACACACAAGTACCTTATGTGCAATTTCCTTTGTGAGACATGTCAACCACTTTAGTGTAACATAATTAGCAAGTGTTATGCAACCCACTCATGCAACATGTGCAACATGAGCTTGCAACATTTGGGAGAAAGTATTGAATTACTTGTTCCAAAGTATGTGATACTAGGAATTTTGTGCAACCAATGTGTAGAGTGGCTAATTAGGTCTTATAACACCTTAATTACATTTAGGGTAAGTAGTGGAGCAATGTTCATGTTGACCAAAATCACCAAAATGCCCTCCAAGGTGTAGTTGACCACCATTGAGCCCTAGGATGCTCTAGTTTCACCAATTAAAAAGTCTAGCTTAGAGACCTTGCATGGAGGAGCACCCTTAAGCAAAGTTGTAGAGAATTTCATAAGGAACAAAAGTTCTAATATGGCCATCTCATGAAAATGATCAGAACATGCTCACAAATGGCCCACAAGTCAGTATTAGAGGCTGTTTTGGGACTTAGCAATTTTGGCTAAGTGTGAAGCTGAAAACCGTTTCACTGTACCTCACTTTGGCAACTTGTAACTCACAAACTAGGCCGAACCAGTCTTTGATCCAATTGACAAAGTTGTTGTCCACGCATAGCTCTACAACATTGTCAATATCACCATCACCTAGTTCTAAATGGTTTAGGAGATATGGTGCCTGGAAAAAAACGAGTTTCAGTCGGTTAGCTAACTGAAACTCGGTTTCAGTTTCTGGGTACCTCACTTCAGGGCCCTGTATGTCGCTAACTAAACCGAACCAGCTCATGAGGTCTTTTACCAACTTGTAGTGCTCACATAGGTCTACAACTTTGCTAATTGGAGGTGTCACTAATTCGAGCTCGTTTACGAGTTAATCAACGTCAAACATTCGATGTCAGGCCACCACGCCGGGCTTCATTCAGTCGACCGTCACTGACAGCTTCGTGTCGTGGCGCTCGGACAGAGCTCGGTGGCCGCGTGGTGCTCGTGCCCTGCCGTCGCCTCCACATCGCACGCATGCGCGCGGGCGTGAAGTTGGGGCCGCCACCTCAACCCCCACCACTCGCGCTCACCATTCCCTCCTCTACTTCCTCCTCCGCGCGCGGGCGGTGACCAGAGAAGCGGAACGGCGACCGCGTTCGAGCCTTTCTCCTAAACCACAGCTCCATTCGACAAACCGTCTAGACCACCGCACCACCGTGAGCCCCTCCACCTCCTCGCCCTCATCGAACCCTCGCTATCGCTTCAGGTGAGCTACACTGCGAAGGCGGCTCCATCGGGCCGCCATGTCCGCCGCCGTCGAGCTCGCACGTGGCCATGCCATTCGGGCCCCCCCTATCCTATCTCCTCCATGCTGTAGGTATAGTTAGGTATGCTGAAGCTCATAGGGTAGGCAAATTGAGCCGGGATGCCGGTGACTCATCGGAGTTGGTCGAGCCGCGGCTGCACGCCGCCATGACCGCTGCCATCCTCTCTGGCCGCCATAATCCTAGCAATTGAGGGTACCCCTAGGTGCGCGAGGTTGAGGTGAACGCACTGGTACCGTAGCTTCGCCGGAGGCGCCGTCGTCGGCGAGCTAGAGCTCGCCGGAGTCACGGCTGTCTCCTCCCCTCCGTCTCTCTCTCTGACCGGTGGGGCCACCTGGTCAGTCACGTACGCGCGCGGGCAGGAGCCGTAGCAAGCCGCGCGCGAGAGCGGGCCGCGCGCGCGAGTCGGGGGCCGCGTCTTTCTCGGGACGACCCAGTAACGAATAAGATTTGTTTGATTTTTATTTATTCTATCACAGTTTTGGTTAAGTTTTGGAAAATATAGATCTACGATTTTACTTGCTCAAAAATCATGAGATAAATTTTGTTAGGATCTACATGATGTGTAGTATTTTAGAAAAATAGGAGTTTGCTATGTGATGTTTAGTTTTTGGGATATTTAAATAGGTCTTTGAAATGTGTTTTAAAGCATATACAAATTTGTTTAAATTATATCTTGAGTTTCAGTGTTCCCAAAATTATGAAATTTGGTGGGTAGACTAATTTATACTTGCTCTAGATCTGGTAAAAATTTGGGCAGTAGTGCTTAAGTACTTTTCCAGTTATAATGCTATCATGTTATTTTAGGAAATACTTAAATGAATTTTTGTAATTTTTCTACTTGTGCAGTGTTCATATAAATTTTTGGAGAATGTCTTGGTACTCTAGAGTGTCTAAGAAAATTAGGAAATCTGTTGTTTGACACTTTTTACTATGCTTTGTTATTTATACAAAAATCTGCCTTTTTGGCTTAGGAATTTTGTGTGGGAAGTTCCTGTGAATAGATTTAGTTCAAATTTTTACAGTAGCCTCTTTTTGGGTCAGAGAGTCTCCTGTAATTTTTGTAGAATTTTAGGAGCAGTTTACATATATGTTTGAAATTTCACTTAATTACTTAAGTAAATTAAGAAATGAGTTTAAATAAATATTCTAGGTGGGCACACCTTACTTTCTGGTGTTTTTGTGACCTTTGTGAACTTGTGGTAGCATTAGTTTGGTCTTATGGGATGTTTGCCACATCAATAAATATTTAATCTTTGCAATTTTAGGTTTTCTGGACAGCTGATAGTATTTCTAGGTTTGACCTTGGATAAAAGTGGTTGCTGGAAAACTTGTAAATACTAAAGTTGATGTAAAATTTGTAAATGAGCTTGTGTCAAAATTTGGTAGCATTTGGCTTAGTAGTTTGGGAGTTATTGCTGTTTAAAGTGACAGTCCAGAATTGACTGCTCTCTGTTTAGAGAGAACAGATTCTGGTACTTTGGAATTTCGACTAGGTAAACTTTGGAATTAAGTGTTGCGGTCTGAAAACATTTTTTGGTACATTTATTAAGCTTTCCAGATTGTCTTAGATCATATCTTTTGGATTTGGGAATCTCCAGTTATGTTAGAAACAAGTAGCTGCTGTCCAGAATGTCTTACCGTGATATTTTGGGTTGGATGTGGTAACCTAAATAATGTCACTCTTGTGTTTGTTAGGTGTTAGGGCCTTAACCGAAGATGAACAACTATATCTTAGGTTGGGTAGATTAGGTAAGTACTTCTCCACCGGAGAAGAGATTTGCACGTACTGATAAAGTAACTTGATTAGATTATTATATTTTATTTCTGAAATGCATTTCATTCCGAGCATGTTGCACCATTATGCACCCATGATATTTATTGAGCACTCATGCAATAGGTGTTCCGGAGGGGGTAACTCTCCTCGAATTCGAGCCTGTGATTCCGGAGGAAGTCCAGGACCAGCCGGAGCAGCTAGAGGAACCAACCGGCGGAGAAGTTCCCGCAGAAGACCTGCCTGAGTGTCCTGACCACCGGCCTTCGACCTTTCTAAAAGGCAAGCCCCAGTGCATGCTGAACCTACTGATTTATAAATTAATCTTGAGTACTTTTAATTGTTTACTGCATTAAGTTGTAGGAGTTATATGAAAACACTTGTTGCATTATACCTGTCCTTGTCCAGATATCGTACTTAATCCTAAATTAGGTTTAGGCACGTGTCAATGCTTAGCCCTGCTTAGTACGGTAGAAGTCGGGTGATTTCCGGTCATCCGCGAGATATAGGAAGGAGTCACGAGTGGCTTTATGGCTATCGTGGATGGAACCATGCTTAAAAATAAAATTGAGACCGGGCGGGAGTTCGATAGTACAGCCGCAAGACACTTCACGTCTTGGGTGTGGAGCTATGCCCGTCTGAGTCGTTTAAGGACCGATTCGCTGTACGTCCTTGAGTCATGTTGAACGCAGTCTAACACTTAGTTGGCCGGATAAGTCGTTCCGACCGCGAAGCCGAGTAATGTGGTTCAGGCTGAGAATCGAATGGTAGGTTGCTTCTTGGAGGAGAGAAAGGATGTGCTTGGGGACATTGGCGTGAGACCAAGGGGGGTTAGAGTCCCTATCACCTAGTAGAGTGTCACCCTTGGAGTCGCGATATCATTCGAACCCGCGATTCCTGAATCATATGAAAAGGTGGCTTGTGCGACCCTGACAGGGGCATGCGCGGTGAGTGTTAGAAATACCCCTCCAGCTGGATAGGAATTCGATTCGAATCGCCGTCGCTCCCGGTTAGTGAGCACTTGACTTAAGCAGCGGCAACGTAGATCTCATTAAATGAACAGATGGTTAAGTGAATGATACAATGTTGCCACAATTCATACCTGCTCTGGATATAATGATGATAATTGTTTGATTATAATCAAGTGCATGTTTAGTACAGGTGCTAAGATAGATGACAGGTAAATGCTAAAAAAATAACTGCTAGTACAGGTTATAAGAGTCTCAATTACTTATGCCTTTATGCAAAAATGTGATGTCAGCTAGCCTCTTGTGAAAGCCTTGCATAATCCTTGGTGTCATCTTATTTCTGGTTTTCGACGGGTAAGTCTAGCTGAGTACATTCCAGTACTCAGGGTTTATTCCCTCCTGTTGCAGATGATATGCTCTACCAAGGCTTCTGCAAAAATTGTCTCCACCCTGCGGGTGACGAAGACTAGATCACTTGGGCGTGATCATCTTTTATGTACTTTCCTAATGCTTTTGTGGGTTGTGGATCAACAAGACTGGCAGTAGTTAAACAACTGGCGTGTGTTTGCTTCCGCTACTTTTATAAACTTGGTTTGTAATAATTGCGACTCTGTGTGTGTAAACTTATTTCAGAATTACTTGTGAAATGTAACGTATGATGTTGTATGTTGAATGATGCGATCCTGGTTGTAAGCAAGTTGGTTTGAAATCCTTCATGGTTTCGATTGACTACCGGGATTATATGGGCTCAAGTTCGAAAATTTGAGCACTTCGGTGCTTGTTTTTGTACTTGTGCTCTTATAATTTGGTCGGTTCTGTTACAGAGAAGGCCCTATCGGATGCCTCCCAATGAGTTTGCCGAATTGAAGAAGCAACTTCAGGACTTACTAAAGAAAGGTTTGATTCGTCCTAGCTCGTCTGAATGGGGATGCCCCGCTCTATTTGTGAAAAAGAAGAAGGATAACTCCTTACGCATGTGCGTGGATTATCGACCACTAAATAAAGTGATAATTAAAAACAAGTATCCTCTTTCTCGGATTGATATCTTGTTTGACCAATTGTCTAAAGTCAAAGTGTTCTCTAAGATAGATTTAAGATCAGGATACCATCAGATAAAGATTAGGCCGCAAGATGTGTCTAAGACTGCGTTCTCTACCAGATATGGCTTGTACGAGTATCTTGTCATGTCCTTTGGATTGACAAATGCTCCTGCATAGTTTATGTATCTGATGAATTCTGTTTTCATGCTAGAGTTGGACAAGTTTGTGATTGTGTTCATTGATGACATTCTAATATATTCAGAAAATGAAGAAGATCACGTAGAGCACCTCAGGATTGTCTTGACTAGACTCAGAGAACATTGACTGTATGCGAAGTTTAGCAAGTGTGAGTTCTGGCTTAAGACAGTTCCTTTTCTCGGCCATGTGTTGTCTGAAAATGGCATTTCCGTAGACCCTAGTAAGGTGCAAGAGGTTATGGACTGGAAGTCACCAACCTCAGTGTATGAAGTTCACAGTTTTCTTGGTTTAGCCGGTTACTATCGTCGCTTCATACTGGATTTCTCGAAGATTGCCAAACCAATGACAAGCCTGTTACAGAAGGATCATATGTTTGTATGGACAGAGGAGTGCGAGGCAGCTTTCTGCACCTTGCGAAAGTTATTGACCACTGCTCCTGTTCTGGCCCAACCGGATATAGAAAAGTCATTTGATGTGTTCTGTGACGCATCTAAGAATGGGTTAGGATGTGTACTAATGCAAAATGGAAGGGTCATTGCCTATGCCTCACGTCAATTGAGGAAGCATGAAGTTAACTATCCTACACATGATTTGGAGCTTGCAGCAGTAGTGCATGCTCTAAAGATTTGGAGACACTACCTGCTGGGTAATGTGTGTAATCTCTTTACAGATCATAAGAGTCTCAAATATATTTTTACCCAATCTGAGTTGAACATGCGACAGAGAAGATGGTTAGAGCTGATAAAGGACTATAATCTAAACGTGCATTATCATCCTAGGAAGGCTAATGTAGTAGCAGATGCACTGAGCAGAAAATCACATGCTATTGATGTGCAACCATTGTTTGAAGAAGGGTTCAAATTGTTACATCCTGCTGTGTTGCATAATATTCAGATCAGTTGTACTCTGGAAAATCAGATCATTGAAGGTTAGAAGATAGATAAGGGAATCTTTCATATCAAGGAGAAGATGAAGAGGGAACCCACCAAACACTTTCGATTGGATGACCAAGGAGTGTTATGGTTTAAGGATCGCCTGGTAGTACCTAAGGATAGAGAGCTTAAGAGCAAGCTGATGAATGAGGCCCATCATTCCAAGCTATCTATTCACCCCGGAAGTAGTAAGATGTACCAAGTTTTGCGACCCCGTTATTGGTGGACTAAGATGAAAAAAGAAATTGCAGCATACGTTGCTCGTTGTGACATGTGTTGTAGAGTTAAAGCTCTTCACATGAGACCTGCAGGACTTCTGCAACCCTTGTCTATACCCGATTGGAAATGGGATGATATAAGTATGGATTTCATCACTGGTCTTCCCACCACACAGAAGGGACATGATTCTATTTGGGTAATAGTAGATCGTCTCACCAAGACAACTCACTTTCTGCCAGTTAAGACAACATTCCGACCACCTCAATATGCAGAAAAGTACATTGCTGAGATTGTCCGATTACATGGTATACCAAAAACGATCGTGTCTGATCGTGGTTCACAGTTTACCTCTCATTTTTTGGAACATCTTCATAAAGGTTTGGGTACTAGTTTGATTCGTAGTACGGCTTACCATCCACAGACAGACGCGCAGACAGAACGAGTTAATGCTGTACTTAAAGATATGCTTAGAGCTTGTGTACTATCATCCAGAGGCTCATGGGAATCCTGGTTACCGTTGGTAGAATTCGCTTACAACAACAGTTACCAAGAGAGTATCAAGATGGCACCTTTTGAAGCTTTATATGGCAGGAAGTGCAGGACACCGTTAAAT
Organism: Saccharum officinarum; assembly: GCA_020631735.1. Classification (NCBI taxonomy): domain Eukaryota; kingdom Viridiplantae; phylum Streptophyta; class Magnoliopsida; order Poales; family Poaceae; genus Saccharum; species Saccharum officinarum. The sequence continues at coordinate 3,606,886 of CM036217.1, read as the reverse complement.
TGGGTAGAGCCTGGAGAAAGAAGGTTTTATGGAATTGATTTTGTAGATGAGGCAGAGAAGAAGGTTCGTATTATCCGGCAAAACATGCAAGCTGCACAGTCCTGTCAGAAGAGTTATGCAGATAAGAGAAGGAGACCATTGGATTTCTAAGTGGGTGACTATGTCTATTTGAAGGTTACCCCCATGAAGAAGAAACGGTTTGGAATCAAGCAGAAATTGTCTGCTAGATATATCGGACCATACCAGATCATAGAGAAAAAGGGTCCCATGGCATACAAGTTGCGATTGCCAGAAGGGATGAGTTCGATCTTTCCCGTCTTTCACGTATCCCAGTTGAAGAAATGTCTGCGTGTTCCGGAAGAGAGAATAGAACCGCAGGGTATTCGAATCAAGGCGGACTTGGAATATCATGAACAATCGGTTCGAGTTATGGATACTAAGGACCGAGTCACTCGGAATAGAGTGGTAACAACCTACAAGATTTAGTGGAGCCATCATGATGAGAGTGATGCTTCATGCGAAACGGGAGAATATCTTCAAACCGCGTATAAAGATTTTTACGATAAATGGTTCGTAACTCGAAATCTTGGGACGAGATTCTTATAAGGGGGGAGGGCTGTAACACCCCTGGGTGTTAAGCATGCATTAGCATTTCAAAGCATAAAGGATTCAGCATCATTTCATGACTAGCATTGCATGAAATATAACTCTTTTAAATTTAAACTTGAAAAGCAAATAATTAGAACCCTAACTTTGATGTAAGTGCCAAAAGGGTAGTATACTTTTGGATATTAGCAATTTTAAATAATCTAGAATAAATTAACATAATTTTTGGAGCAATTCTTGAATTCAAGTTTTTCTCAAATTTTGTTTTAAAAATATTCTAAACAAATAAATTTTTGATTAACAATTTAGCTTTAAATCCTAAATTCAAAATCTATTGAGAATTTTGAAAAGTGCCCTACATGAAAGTTGTAGAGAATTAAATTTTGAACAAATTTTATTTTGGGCAAAAGTTCTGAAAACCTATTTTTCATCTTCAAATTCAAATTTGAAACAAATATAGAAATCAGAAAAATTTATTTATAAAAGAAAAATCGGTTTTTCACTTTAGTGGGCCACGGCCTCCCTTTCTGCCCAGCAGCGCTGGCAGCCCGGCCCGCGCCGGCTTCCTCCCGCGCGCGCGACGCCGTGGCGCCGCGGCAGGACTCGGCCTCCGTGTGGCCGAGCGACGGCGACGCCGCGCGACACGCGCCCCGGTGGCCCCCGCGTCCCCCGCGCCCGCTTACCCCCTCCACGCGCTCGTCCGCCTCGGCTGCTCCCTCAATTCCCTCCTCTCGCTCCGCAGCAGCTCGCCAGCAGTAGCCGCGCCATTGCCGGCTCCCGAAGCTCCGCCACCGCCGTTGACCACTACTGCCGCGCCCGCGTCCGATTCCTTGCGGCCATTGCTCCGCCTCCCTTTCGCTCTACCTCGTGCTCCCTCCAGCGGTCGCCTTTGTCAAGATGAGGAGGCCAATTTTGGTCGGCTGCTCTTCACCGCCGCTCGCCGGAGTTTGTGGCTACGACAATCTCCCCGTTCCACCCCTCCTTCTTCCTCCCTCTCGCGGTCAGCAGTTTCGCCTCCCTCCCGCGAAGCCGTAGTGCCTCCCTGCCCGCCTTGCCATGGCCGGAGTCGAGCTCCCGCCGATGAGCCGCACCGTCGTGCCGCCATGCACGTCGGCGAGCTTGCTCCGGTAGGCCACCCGGCCAAGACCGAGCACGGTCGGTGCGGCTCGTTGTGCTGAGCACACTGGTGCCGCCAGCGCCGCACGTGGGCTCGCCGCTGGTGAGCTCCGGCCGGCGATGCCCCTGCTGGCCTCCCCTCCGGCTGACCTGTGGGTCCCGCTTGACTCCTGGGCCCGCCTGTCTGTCTCGGTGTTTTGGTTCGGTATGTAGCAGCGGGGTGCACGTAGCGTTAAAGGCCGGATAGACTTTTAGTTTTAAAGAAAATGATTTTTAGAAATGTTGAAAAGGCTTTCAAAAATCATATCTCCAGATTTATAGCTCCAAAAATTGTGAAACAAATTTTTTAATGTTCCTCTTGAATAGATCTACAGTTTAAAAATAGCTCATGTTAATTTTGTGACACTTTGCTGTGCAAATTTATTTAATTGCTATATTTGCTGATATCTTAGAAAATATGTAGTAAATAAAATAATAAAGGGAAAAATGTGATTCTTGTTGCTTTAATCTTTATTAGTGATGTACTTTTTAGAAAAAATACTTGTGAAGTATGTTCTGTGAAAGATTTTTGAGGTGTAGTACAAATGCTTTTAATTGATAATCTTTGTTATTTTTAGTAGAAAGCTAAATTTGTATAGAACATACATGTGATAATTTTTGTAATATGTTAGTTTACTGTTAGTAACATAGGAAAAATGTGAAATCTATTGTTTGATACTTTTTCTAGTACAAAATAATTTCATGCTCATATTTAGGCTATAACTTGTTTATTTTGTATAGATAGTTTTACATATTCAATTCTCATAAAATTTTGGTAGTAGGCTATTTAGAGTAAGGGTAAGCTACTATAATTTTTGTAGATTTTTATCTATACCAGAAATAGGTGTTGCTGTGTAACCCTAGTTAAATAGGAAATAAAAGATTATTCTTTATGAGAAATTAAGAGAAATAAAACATGTTTGGTGTATCTTTGAAGCATCATTATGCCTTGCTGATGTTATGGTTGAGTTAGGTTGGTAAGATTTGGTAGCTTAGGTTCACTTGTATGTGTAGATGATAGGCTAACTAATAGAAGAATAAGGTGCATGTTTTAGGGTATATGTTCTTAGATGACGTGGACTACCTTGTAGAAGAAATTGTTATATTCAAACTGCTCATTCCATGTGCTCATCTGCATCTCATGTCATCAAAGCACTCCACCACAATCCGATGCATCATTCGCATGTTTACTTATGCACTTGCATCATACAGGATCGCAGGAAGAGTCGCAGGTAGCAGTACAGGAGGAGCAGGTTTGGACGGATCAGCAGGAGCCCCAGGCACAGGAGGTGCCCGAGGAGGAAGAGTCAGACGAGGAGCTGCCAGAGTGCGTCGACCACCATCCTAGCTTGTTCGAAAGAGGCAAGCCCTGGAGCATTTTAAGTCTCCTATTTTATAAAAGTTATTCCTTACTACATGAATTATAGTTATATATATAGTTGCATTAAGTTATAGGAGTTGAGTGAAACCGTTGTTGCATTATTACCTTGGCCACCGGATTATCTTTCACCCTGTTAGGTCAGGATCGAGTAAATTGCTTAGCCATGCTTAGACCGGTAGAAGTCGGGTGATTTCCTGTCACCTGCGAGTTATAGGTGGATACCGGGTTATGGTTAGCTGTAATTGTGATCATAAAAAGTAACCAAGTGTTGATGGATAAACGAAGACCGGGCGGAGTCTTATAGGGTTTTGGACTATAGTGATTCCGTCTGTGTCGATTAAGGACCGATCGTTGCTCGTCCCTCTTGTCATGTTGAATGCATGCCTCACATTTAGCTGGCCGAATAAAGTACCTTTCGACCGCGAAGCTAGTGACACTTTTTTGAGCCGGGATAAACTCGGGTTGGCAGACTGGTGTTGAAGGGGGTGTAACGGGGACGCAAAGAGTGAGCCCAAGGTGCGTCCTGGCAGTCGGGTGGTCCCTGGGTAGTGCGATCCATGATTGTTATCCCGCGGCTTCTTGGAAAGTGTCATTGGTAATCTACGCGACCCTGACGGGGGAAGCAGGGTTTGTGTGAGGAATAAATCTCCAGCTGGATAGAAATTCAATTCGAATCGTCGTCGCTCCCGGTTAGTGAGCACTTGACTCGAGCTATGGCATCGTAGTAACATTAATGGAACACTGATGGTTAAGTGAATGATGTTGGAAATGCTAAACCTGATATGGTAATCTAGATTAACAATGATGAATCAAGTGATTGTTTTAGCAATAGGTGCTTACCTAGCTTGAATAGGTTATACTAAAAGTGATGCAAAAAGTACTGGTATAGTTTTTCATAATGACTTATGCTTTTCACAAATGAGTCAAGCCAGTCCAATCTATAAAGCCTTGCATGATCCTTGGTGTCCTTTATTTCTGGTTTATGACGGGTAAGTCTAGCTGAGTACATTCTCGTACTCAGGGCGTTGTTCCCATTGTTGTTACAGATGGTCAGATGTACTATGAGTACTGCTCCAACTGTCTGTATCCGGCGATGGGTGACAACTAGGACCTTGGGCAAGGGTCACTCTGTTCGTCTTATCTAATGCTTTTGTGGACCATGACTATCTACTGGCACTGTATTTGAACTAAGTGTGTGTGTAAAACTACTTGCTTCCGCTATGTTATTTTGAACTATGTTGTAATAACTTTTATTCCAAACTCCGATGTATTCCACTTTTATTGTGAACTCTATATATCATGTGAACTGTGGCTGCTAAATTAGTACGATCTTGGTTATATGTTGGTTGGTTTGAAATCCCTCATGATTTCACGGAATCTCGGGTTATACGGGTTTAAGTTTGATAAATTAATCGCCTCGGTGGAAGATTTTCTTACTTAATCTCGTATAATTACGTTGATCCGTTACATGCTCATTTCACTCTTACTAGGATGTGTATTTCCAACTTGTTTGCCGGCTTGACAAGCACTACATGGTTTATCCTTTTCAAAAGTCACATCTTTCAAGCCTCTAACTAAGTCATGCCTCAAAAGTTTGTTCAATTGTTTCATCCCAACATGACCAAGCCTTCTATGCCATAACCAACCCATACTAGATTTACTAAGCAAGCATGATGTTAATTGTGTATCACTATCATTGAAGTCAACCAAGTATAAGCTACCATGTCTAAATCCTTTGAATATCAAATTTGATCCATTAACACTTATGACTTCAACATCATCACTACCAAATATGCACTTGAAGCCAAGATCATAAAGTTGTGCCACCGATAAAAGATTGAAATCCAAGCTCTCAACTAGCAACACATTAGATATGCTCATGTCATTTGAGATAGCAATTTTACCAAGCCCCTTGACCTTGCCTTTCTTGTTGTTGCCGAAAGTGATAGCATCAAAACCACCATTTTGACTTGTATCAATTGAATTGAACATACAAGAGTCTCCGGTCATATGTTGAGTGCACCCACTATCAAGCACCCAATGCCTTCCTCCGGCTTTGTAATTGACCTACAAGACATGATCAATTCTTTTTAGGTACCCAAACTTGTTTGGGTCCTCCAAGGTTAGAGACTAAGCTCTTTGGTACCCAAATGGCTTTCTTCTTTGAGCCTATCCATGGTGCACCAATGAACTTAGCATGAACACCATTTGTACCCTTGGTAAGCATATAGAAAGAATCAAACTTAATTAAGGATACATTAGCATTTGATTTCTTGTTCATGCATTGTTGCTCTATGTGACTAACTTGCTTGTAACTTTTGCAATAGCTACCATTGTTCTTCACAAAACGAGTCTTGTGAGGAACAAAAGTGGTCTTGCCTTTCTTGGGGTTATAGCCCAATCTCTCTTTGTAGAGAGAAGTTCTTTGGCTACCCAAGCACATAAGCAAGCGGTCCTCACCACCATAAGCCTTAGCTAAGGTGTGATTGAGCTCTTTTACCTCCTTCTTGAGATTTTCATTCTCAACTATAAGTGTGGAGTCACAAGTGAAACTATCACTACTAGATGAGGATGATGTAGATGAGCTACATGAAGGGTTAGTGAGAGTAACAACAATAGGCTTATGAAAAGTTTCATCAATTATATCACATGATATGCCTATGTTGCAAGTTTTAGCTTTCTCAACATTAGTTGGCATGTTTTTACATTTTTCAACTAGAGAGGAATGAGCTTCTTCAAGCTTAGTGTGAGACTTTTGAAGCTTTTTATGGTCTACCTTTAGATTCTCATAAGATGCTCTAAGCTCATCAAGTTCTTGTATAAGGTTTTTCTTTTCCTTAAACAAGCCCTTGCACTCCTTTCTAGATTCTTTATAATGTTGAGTGTAATCTTCTAGCATAGTGATTAGTTCATCTTTAGTGAATTCTTCTTCATCACTATCACTATCACTAGCATTATCATGATCACTCTCATCGTCGGATGATACCTTAGCGGCCTTAGCCATGAAGCACGATAGAGTGTCGAAGAGGGAGACCTTCTCTTAGATGGCAATGCTAGCATGTCCCTTTTTCTTGCTCTTGTTGTCATCCTCATCATCACTTGAGGAATCATCACTATCCCATGTAGCAACATGAGAATCATTCTTCTTCTTATAAGAGCTCTCTTTCTTCTCTAGCTTCTTCTTTTGCTTCTTCCTTTCCTTCTTGATAGCATCTTCATCATCACTATCATAAGGACACTTTGCAATGAGATGGTCCTTGCTATGGCATCTAAAGCATCTCATGGTATGCTCATTCTTCTTGGATGAGTTCTTTCTCCTTACACGATAGCCTTTCTTCTTCATGAATTTGCCAAATTGCTTGACAAAGAGAGTCATCTTCTCATCAATGTCATCACTATCACAAGAGCTTGAGTCTTCATCACTTGATGATTCAATCTTAGATTTGCCCTTGGATGTGGTGGCTTTGAATGTCACACTCTTCTTCTTTTCATTATCTTTCTTCTCATTTTCCTTCTTCTTCTTCTTGACCAACTCATCCTTCTCATCATCTTCTCTATATGAATCATTGGTCATCACTTCTTGAAATATTTATTGAGGAGTTGAATCCTTCAATGTAGTCCTCACTAGCACGGTGATCAATGTATCAAATCTCTTGGGTAGACTTCTCAAGAACTTCATAGAGAATTGATTGTCCTTGACCTCCTCACCAAGTGCCTTAAGCTCATTGACAATGACTTGCAATCTATGAAACATCTCCGGTACACTCTCATCATCTTGCATCTTGAAGCTTAAAAAATTTTCTTGCAAGATATATGCTTTAGCGGTCTTTGTGCCTTCGGTGCCCTCAAATATTTCTTCTAGCTTGGCCCAAGCATCATGAGCAATCTCTATATTCTTTACTTGCTCAAATGTCTTGTTATCTAATGTCTCATGAAGAGCACTAATGGTAATATCATTGCATTGGAGCTTCTTCTCTTCCACCGGTGTAGGTGCTTTCGGATTAGCAACCTCAAATTTTGTTTCGGTGACCTTCCACACTTCTCTATTGATTGACTTTAGGTGTGCGGTCATCTTAACCTTCCAATATGCATAATTTGTGCCATCAAAGTGAGGTGTCTTCTTGGTGTTGTTGATGTGCAAGTTTAATTGAGCCATTTCTTTTTCACCGTAGGTTGTTAAGCCTCAAATAAACAGTGCCTCGGCTCCGATACCTCTTGAAAGGTCCAAATAGGCTAGAGGAGGGGGTGAATAGCCTAATTAAAACTTCTATAAGAATTACTTAACCACTCGTTAGTACGAAAGGTGGCGAAGCAAATGCTCTAGCTCTAACTAATTAAGCAAGCCACCTACACAAGTCTATAACAAAGCTATTCACTAAACACAACAATAACTACAAGCTAGAGACAAGAAGTAATATGAGAGAAGAGCTTCGAGTGATTATACCGCCGTATAGAGATGAGAAATACCAATCAATCAATTACACAAGAGAAATCATCGGGAAGAGAATGACACAATAATTTATCCCGAGGTTCACTTGCTTCCCGGCAAGCTACTCCCCGTTGTGGCGATACACCCACTTGTCGGTTCGTGAGCTAATCGACTATCAAGAGTCGAGCCCTCGGCAGGCGTCGTACAACCGCACACAAGATGGGGATCCTCCAAGCTACGAGCTCCACTAGAGTATCCAATTCACGAACTCCCGCGGGGAAGGATCAAGAACCCCTTACAACACTTGGTGAAGGCTCCAACAATCTCCAATTGCGAGCTCAATCACCCCCGCTGCTCCAAGCCGTCTACCATGTCGGGAAACACGGAAGAGTAACAAGAAATCCGCAGCAACTTGAAAATCAAGTGCCTCTAGAATGCAACTCTCAAGCAATGCACTTGAATCTCACTCAATCTCACTCAAGATGTGCAACTATGCAAAGAGATGAGTGGAGGGGTTGTTCTCTAGCTCAAAGTATGTCTCTAGGTCTCAAAATGTGTAAGAGTTACCCTCAAACCCCGGCCAATATCTATTTATAACGAAGGGGTACGCAGCTAGCTGTTACCGGACGACGCAGTTCAAATCGTGATGACCGGACGCACCGGTCAGGGTGACTGGACGCGTCCGGTCACTACAGGACAAGCGTGAATAGTGCGCGTCAGAAGTTACCGTTGCTATGACCGGACGTGCCATAGCGTATGACCGGACACGCTGGTCAACTGACCGGACGTGCCGATCGCTCAGCACCGCGAGCCCGTGAAACAATGACCAGACGCGCCCTAGCGAATGACCGGACGCAACAGTGCCAGCGTCCGGTTTGAGTCCAGTAAGCTCCCTCAACGACCGGACGCGTCCCGCGTCCGATCACCACTTCGCTGCTCTCTGCCCCTCTGGACGCCTGACCGGACGCGCTGGTCCCGTGAAGGACCGGACGCGCCGGTCACGCGCTCTGCTTCTGCACATAGGTGAACTGACCGGACGCGCTGGTCAAGCCAGACCAGCGTCCGGTCACTCACCCTAGGCACGCTGACCGAATGAATTGACCGGACGCGCTGGTCAAGCCGTGACCGCGTCCGGTGCAGCGTCCGGTCACTACAGTGACCTCCGTTCGCCTTTGTTTCTTTTCCGACTTCCGGCGCAGTAGAAAATAGGCGTTTCACTTCCCCAAAAAGCGCCGAATCCCGCCTCGTAAGCTCGGCGGGAGGGAGAGAGGAACCCAAACCCCTCTCTACCGCTTAAACTCCACCGCCTTCGTAAAAGTGCTAACACCACCAAGTGTACACCACTATGTGCATGTGTGTTAGCATTTCACAATCATTTTTCAAGGCGTTATGTTAGCTCTTTACTAGATCCTAATGCATATGCTCAAGATATTGATCTAGTGGCACTTGATTTTCAAGCTAACCGTGATTGCCCCTCTTGATAGTCGGCTATGTATCCTAAACCCGGTCAATCACTTCTCTACTCATCTTAGACCGGCAAAAGGAAAACCCTATTGTTATACCTTTGCCTTGCGCTTTTAGATCCTTCTCTTCCACTTGATCATCATGTCCATCATATTATGTGCATCTCCAACATGATCATCATTTCATGTTCAAGCACCATCTCTTTGTGATCTTGTGGCCACCGCTCCTTGCCACATACACCTTCATCACATGTGTTGCTTATGCCTAACTCAAAACACTTAGCACATGACATTATCAACTTGGTGTCATTAATTACCAAAACCAAACTTGGGCTTTCATCACCGGATTCGAACGGAGAAGAGAGGTAGCAGCAGTCAACAGAGATCAGCCGGCGCGAGTTACAGGTCATGCTGCGATGACAGCGGAGTCGTTGCTTAGGACTTGGGAATGCCTTTTCGGCTCGGCATGTGCATTGTGAGGCGGAGAGGGGACCTTTTTTTAGAGAGAGAAGGGGGGCGGTCATCTGCAACGGTCTGGGTCCGGACGAACGGATGTCTATGGATAAGCATTACCATTTTCTATTCGGTAGCAGCAAGGCTATTGCTGGCTCATATTACTACTTGCTCAAATAGCTACCTCAGTTTTTGGAAAAATTGCTCAAATGGCTGCCTCAGTTTTTGGAAAAAAATGGGCAAGAAAAAAGTTCCTTACTACCTATATTCACCATACAATACATATGGAAACCCTTAAGTAAAATAGGAGCCTATATAAAAACCCTTAAAAAGAGAGTAAAATATAATTACATTCGACAAAGTTTTCTTCTATGGTTAACTTACTGTAAGATAGAACATGGCCCAAGAAACAACTTACGTGAGCCAAAAATTACACTTGCTAGACTTAGGATACAACCAATGATCTCTCAAGTTCTGAAGTACATAACTCTAAGGTGATTGCAGGCATGATCTTCCCCGGTCTTGGAGGAAACCATAATGTCATCAATGAAAATAGCCACAAAGATATCTAGCTCTTCAGACTTTCAGATAATGGAATTGATGAGATGCATGAAGTATGTTGGGGTATTCTCGAGCCCAAAGATATCACAATACTCATAAAACATATATCAACTTTATAAAATCATCTTGGGTATATCCTCGGCTCGAACCCTAATCTGATAGTATACCAATCTTAGATCAATCTTGGGGGGGAAACATTTACCCTGAAGTTCCTTAATTGCAATGCAGAAAACAACTACAAGATTTTCAAGATCGGGAGGAACCTTAACCAGACGGCTCATCTATTAGCAAAGCAAGCCTTTGTAACCATCTCTTCTCAACCTCCTCCAACCTTCATGACTTGTTCAATCAGGCTCATGTCATTTGGTGCCCCTTAAGGGAAGCACTACTTTCTGTAAACTGGGAGTCTTTCACACTCCTCACAGCTCAATGTTGTTGAAATAAAACTTTGTTTGTTGTCAAAAAAAATTTTGGGGGGAAAAACTAGCTCTAACCAAATCTGATGGTATGCCAATCTTAAATCAATCTTGGGGGAAAAAATCTAGCTCCAACCAATTGATGAAACAAGATATTAATCTAGGGGGGATTATTTATTCCGTCACTTCATTCAATGGTTGATAGTCCACACACATGCTACGGAGACTATCATTTCTTCTTCACCAACAACACCGAGCAAACCCATGGTGATGAACTAGGCCGATTGTACCCTTTATCCAACAAATCAGTTAACTGCCTTTTTAACTCATTATGCTAGATGATTCTCTAATTACAGGCGGTCCTCAACCTCACAGACGGGATTTTTTCCATCTCTGACGTGGGTCATCATATACAAGGATTTTTTTTTTCCATATACAAGGATTTTTTCCATCTCTGACGTGGGTCATCAGATACATGTGTAGCCAACACGCTGTCAGTCATTAAAGATGCATTTTGGTTACACCCGTCTCTCATGTGGGTGATAAGAGACGTGGGTTTGGCTACATCCATATGTGACGACGAATTAAAGAAACAAAAAAATCTCAATGCATTAGCAGTAAGTAAAAAATATTATATATTACACACGCAGGTCTTCGCTGGACAAAATGGCATTGCATATTAGAGAGTAGGTATTAAATAGTTTGTAGCCTGAACCTTTCTGAAGGTAATCTGGGCATAGGTTACAGCATCATTGTCTACTAGTATCTTGCATGCGCCCATGCGCAAACATGATAGCCATTGCATCTGTAAGTCCAAACAAAAGGGCATTAGTGAGCAGGATTTAGCTCTTGATAGCAGTGTGTACACTATAGTGGGCATGTCTTCCAAATACACTGAAGCTGGGTGCAGCCTCCGTCAGTTATTTTGTTTCTCCTTGAACAAAAATGAAGCAAAACCTTTCGTCCGAAAAAAAAAGTTATCTCTCAGCTCTTGTCTGGGCATGCTCTCTCTCTGCCCCCTCACCAACACACACACACACATAAAAGAAAAATTAAGTCATGGTTCTACACATGGCATAAGTCTTGCTCAATTTCCCCTGTTTGTTGGTGTTAGCTGTTGGGTGAAGGACTAAACCTGCTGTAAGTCTGTGAGATGGGGGAGCCATTTTGGGTAAGCTAGGCTTGTCAAATTCAGTAGGAATTGGACTGCTGGTTGGTTTCAATTATAACGAAGACGATTTAATCCTTTTCTTTGCTCAGTAATGTCAAGTGGGCCTCTGCCACAGCCAAGGAGAAGAAGCTCCATCACAGTCAGTCATGGCCAAATATGCCTTGCAGAGAGAGGTCGCAGGGGAGGGAAGGGAAGCCTATCCTCGTCCTATGGGCTATGGCCATATAAACTCCCAGTCCCAGTCCCAGCAGAGGGACCTAGATATCCACTGGCTAGTGTCTACTTCTCTGAATTCTCTTGTTCTTTCTTTCTCAAGGTTTCTGCAGCTTGCAAGACGTGTAAAGGAAAGGGCGCAGTAGAATAGAATGCCCAGGGTGCAAGGTATGATGCATGCTGAACCATCCATCCATCAGACTGTTTCAGATGGATGAATATTTTCAAAGACCCAGATGGATGACCATTATTTGTAGTTTTGCATGTATTGGTATGTTTAGTGGGTGAAAAGTTATTGTAGCATCTTTCGTTTTTATTTAACAAATATTTTCCAACTATGAAGTAACTAGGCTCAAAAGATTCGTCTCGCAAAAATCAGACAAACTTAGCAATTAGTTATTTTTTATCTATATTTAATACTCCATGCATACGTTTAAATATTTGATGTGATGAGTGAAAGAGGAAATATTTTAGGTTTACATGTGAAGTGAACGGAGCCTACATATGTGTATTCTCTGCCATCACAACACACAGTCAGACATATGTACTGAAATGAAACGATGGGTGTCCGAATGATGCAGGGCACCGGCATTCGAGAGATGGAAAAAAAAAGGAAAATAAAAAAATGATTCTGTGACTCGCAAATTTTCAGTGCTCTCAGAAAAAGAGAAACGATAAAGTTACAGGCGAGCACAAACCTTGCGCAGATGAAACAACAGCATTGGGCCTTACCTGGATCTTCAGTAGGCATACAACTTAATATCAAAGTACAACTGTGCTAAAAAATGGAGTGTAATTTCCTATCAACTTTTGTCATCAGCTAATCCTTACACTCCTATTCAATGATTCTGTTTGCCAATCACACGCAAAGCCTTGCAAAGGTTAAGTACCCAGTGTGCCCTTTAGCACTGCTGCATGGCCTAACCAAAATGGAGGAAATCCTTTGTGGGCACTCTGTGTTTTCACCTGGGGTTGTCAACATTCTTCTTTTCTGAGGAAGAGGCCCCACACACGCCTCATCGGAGGTGACACTCTTCAGAGCAACGTCTCGTACTTCATATGTGCGAAGAAGAATCTCAAAGGTTCTAATATCTGTGAAACACAAGTTGATTTTCGTTAGCCCCTTGAGCAAGGCAATCTGAAAGCATGTGAAATATCCTGGTCTCCAACAACGGCAAGGTGTTGGAGTTCTATATAAAAGATCCTCGATTAGTACCAACATAAGTAAAGACTCTGTAAGGTAAATGTATACAATTTACAATATGACTTAGGAGAACCTATTATGTAGTCCATTCAGGACACTTGAAAATGATATGAAATTCCTGTGAAACATGTTTTACGAAAGTAAGAAACATTATCGATTCTATCTAGATGAAACAAAGTAAAAGAATGTACCACACCTGTGAAACATGTTTTCATGGCTTCACAAGCACGCTGCACTTGCTCAATACAAGGCGAAAAGGAGCATAGAACACCATCTTTCTTTAGCATCAACCCAACAGATGGTATTGCAAGCCAAGGCTGGGGCAAGTCCAGGAAGACAGCATCAGCAGCACCACAATGTTCCTCTGGGAATCCTTCCCCTTGTACATCCCTCACATTGACTGTGATGAGGCTGCTCAAGCCATTCTTCTCGAAGTCTTCCCTATTTACCAGAGGAAATTGAAACTATAATTGCACAAATAATAACTAAAAAGTAAAAAATCCACGATATTCCTCGAAAAATCTGTTCTTTCTACAACAGAAGCTTTCTCACCTATATTTCTACAGAGTTAACATAGATATATATCCACCCAAAGAAAGAGTGCGGCCTGAATTGCTGTTGCATCCTCACTTGAGTAAATTTTCCTACATGTATAAGCTGCACTTCACCATATCGATATCCTTAAAATGCTTCTAAGAAAATGGCATTCCTGTATCTTGTGTTTTACGTCTTCTATCTCATTTCGAACACAGCTGCAAAATGCTGGATCACTAACTCCTATACGTGCTGCAAAAGCACAGGTTATGAAATCTTGTTTACTACAACCACATGCTATGAGATTTTTACATAAAATCTTCCTAGTTCTACATGTCCATGTACTATAGAGGCATTTAATGGACAGCGGTATGCATCTTTGACGTGATAAATAACTAATTGTACTCCAGAGATTTCAATATTGAAGCATGGATTTTGCTGTTGTAGCTTTCCACGCAGCCTCAGCAAAGACCAGACCCAAAGCCTCACAGAGCTTAAGGGCTGTCCACAGTTCCAGGTACAAAATTCTATGTTGAGGCACATGGAAGTCTACCACGTTTATTCCATGGAATTTTCTCACACCAAACCCATTTTTTTTAATTCCTTTGATGGAAGGTAATATATGAGTGTGCAGTTTCAATGTGTTATAATTAGTTCTTAATTTGTTATGAATACGTAGGACCCTGGTTCTTCAATATCATCTTGTGGAGTCAAGGAGCAAAACCACCAAGCACAAATTTTTCACCAAATTTATTCTCCTATTTAGAGCAAGTTTTATTTCGCTTATGCTATATGATCGAGTAAGGTATTATTGTATTCCAGGGAAACTAATTCACATGCTTTATTGGGATTGTATCAGTAATATCCGACAATCATACATTATATGATGATGACACAAGGGTTCTGAAAATCTCATGTATCCTAATTAGAGGCTAAATAAGATTTTTCACACAAATTAAAAGCCTTGACCAAAAAAAAAAGAAAAAAGAAAAGAGAGAGATTATAGCCCATCCTTACCTTGCTGAGGCGGCCCTCTGTTCGTGGAAATCGAAGGTGTGGACTTGGCCATGGGGCGCGACGGCGCGTGCCAGCGAAGTGGTGAGAGATCCGCTGCCCGTACCCGACTCGAGAACGACGCAACCGGGCACAAGCTCGAGGTAGGCGACGACGAGGCTGATGTCGGCGACGTAAAGGATCTGGGTGCGGTGGCTGAGCACCAGAGTCCAGAGCTCCGGGGTGGGCGCCAGGAGGTGCACGAACCCGCCACCGCCCGCCTTGGCCTTGCCTCCTCCGCCGCCGCCGCCCTTATTACTACCGCCGCCGCAACCGAATACCTTGGATCCGAAGGGGCGGCCGATCCAGTCGTCGTGGCGGAAGACGCCGAACCGGTTCTGGAGCACGCCGCCGGCGCGCACCGCGACGGCGCGCATCGCGTCGTGGCGCTCGTACACCACGACCGTGTCGCCCTCCGCGATGCCACGCTGCGAGGTGGGCTTGGACGAGGGGTCCAGGGGGACCATCGTCATGGTTGTGGAAGGATCACGGCGTCCGGCGGCCGGGCGGGGAGACGGGTTGGGAAGAGTCGCGGGCGGCCTCACAAAGCGCGGCGGCGGGGGGATTTGGGTATAGTTGGCTGGATTTAAGGAATCGATAATGCTGGGGTCAGGTGAGATAGTTTCCTCAGCGGCTGCGACGATGGCGCCGGCGGGGGAAGGAGGAGGGAGGAGCGACAGGCTCGGTGAGAGGAGTGCGGGGCCGGAATTTAGCCGCGCGCTAGGGTTTTGGGCCTTTTTTCTTGGGCCTCCTTGGGCCCTTTGGCGCCTGCTGGTGTTTCCAGGGAGGGAAGGGAGGCCTATCCTCGTCCTATCGTGGCCATACAAACTCCCAGCAGAGGGACCAGAAAAAATAAAATTCTGAATACAGACACACAGACAACAGATAGAAAACCAACTAATTTTTGAACGCAAATTTGATTTTGTGGCCACAAAAGCTCCCGGCCACCAGTCGCTTTCTTCCTTCCTTGCATTGGTTTTTCTTCATCATCACTCATCAGAGCCAGAGGAGAGGAGAGGAGAGGAGGGCTGGCTGATACAGTGCTGCCTGCCTGCCTTGCTGCAGGAAAAGGTTGCACCATCTTCGATTCAATTCGCAGACGGCACGCCAAAGAGGAGCTATCTAGTCCACGTTGAGGTTAGTTGTCATGGAGCTTGCCATGGCCACTGGCAGCAGCAGCAGCAGCAGCAGCTTGGTCACCGGCTTGAGGTGCAGGACAGGTGCAGCGGCGGCGGCATTCAGATTCAGTAGTGCTGGTAGTACCGCTGCTGCTGCTGCTGGGGATCGCCGCGGCTGGAGGACGCCGCCGCCAGTGACAGCATCCGGCCCTGGAGCCCGCAGGCTGACGGTATGTATGTATGCCTCACACATCACTAGCTGTTGCTCTTCGAATCCAATTCAGTTATACTCCATGCTACTTGTCTGAAATTGATCTCTCTTGGTTCTTTCTTTCTGCAGGTCTCTGCAGCAGCCTGCAAGACATGTAAGGGAAAGGGCGCAGTAGAATGCCCAGGGTGCAAGGTATGATAGATGCATGGTGTCACCAGACTGTCAGATGGATGATCATGTGATTTGTTGTTTTTGCAACACACAGTCACAGATATACATACTGAAATGAAACTGATGCAGGGCACCGGCAAGAACAAGAAGAACGGCAACATTTTCGAGCGATGGAAGTATGTTACCATGTTACATTACATTAGGGGCCATGCATTTATTATATATGTAAGTACCAGATTGATATTGGTCATGTTGAGTTGAATTCCATCTCCATCTCCGTGTCCATGCAGGTGCTTTAACTGCCAGGGGTTCGGGCTCAAGAGCTGCCCTACCTGTGGCAAAGGAGGTCTCACACCCGAGCAGCGAGGGGAGAGATAATGAACCAACCATACACAACTACAAAAAATGCATACTACCGGGCAGGTTTGCAGCAATGGATATATACATATACGTATATATAATCCGCTCCACTATGTTAGGTGAATACATACATGGATACCTGATATGTACAAAGTGACTGCTGTCTGTGTATGGTCTGCCAGTGTACCTCAAGAAACTCCACTGTTTTTTTTCTCATATACTGGCATACTGCTGTCTGTGTATGCGCGTGGCCTACTGCTACTGGCCTTGCCTTCAGATTGGTGAATGTTATGGATTTATGGTTGGTGGTTGTTTCAACGATTGAAAACAAGTCTTGCTGAAACAGAAAGACACTAATCAAAACACTGAAGACTGTAGTGAGGGAGGCCAGCAAAACGATTCCACTTTGTATGTAGATTCTCCTACTAATGCATGCATGGATGGATGCAATAAGAAAACATACGAAGAGACAAATCCATGGTATACAATCTTATGCTGTTGTTGTCTATCTATCAACCCAACAGGGCCAAGTGGATACGCTTCAGAGATACTGACTGTTCCAATTCACATGTACTAGGATAGAGTCATCAGAGACGGCCTCAACATCTACTACTACTCTTCCTTTAGTCATTTCTGTTAGATCTATAGGATCTTTCTAGGTGTAGATCAGTGGGTGGTTTTTTTGTTTATTTGGTATAAACAGGTAGACCATCATAGGATATGATGCTGATATGAACTAGAAAGGGAAAGAGGGGAAGGATGCCTGACTGTCGGGCTTGGCTGACGAGCTCGAGGAGGAGGCAGTCACGGCGACGGTGTAGGTTCTGCGCTAGGGCAGCGACGGGCGGTGAAGCAGCGGAGTCGGTGCAGTGAGGATGCAGTGAAGTCCGGTGACGGCGTGGGCGTCGCGGTCTAGAGGCGACGAAGGCAGTGGCGCTTCCCGTCGCTGGCAGCGCCTCCCTCTCGATCGGTCTAGGGTTCGGAGTGGGGTGGCGGCTAGGCGGTGAACCTCGTCTCTTGAGCCCCTGGCCCCCACCTCCTCTTATAGGCACTGTGCGATGGGGGCCCACCAGCCAAACACAGGCTGGACGTCCCCGATCAGGACGCGAGATCAGGGCCCACACCTGGTCGTTGGGCCAAGTATGGTGGAGATCAAACCAACATTCTCCCCCTTTATCTCTTATCACTTTCTTCGTTCTTTAATTTCTTACTCAAAATTTCGATTCATATTTTTCTTGCTTTTTTCCTATTTCATTATAGATTAGTGCATAGAACTGTCCCATCGTCACAGCAATTAGTGCCGCTAGACTAACAGCCACAATACACTTCTCCATTTTGAAATGATACTTTCTTTGGGCCTTTTATTGTCCGGAAATCACAGACTATACCATAAACCCATGTCGACTGTGTGTTCTCTGAACACACTGGGTGGTAAGCCTTTATAAGCAGATCTACAAGTACTTGCTTTTACTTATACATTCGAAAGCTTTTAAAGATTCCGGACTTTCTCCTTCACAACGTCTAACTTCATGTCAATGTGTTTGGCAGCATACTTGACCCGTTGTCATAGGAGTCAATCACTTTAAATGGTAATTGCTGTTGTATACCATTACCAATTCCGGGTATAAGTTAACCATTTCGCCTGTCCTATAAGCCTCATAATAAGTTGTACTATAGGTATGCATCATTGATGACACCACAACTGTTTTTTTGGAGTTTTTCCACAATAAAACTCCAACTGCGAGTGTTAGCTACTATGTGGGTTTCACTAAACATCTCGTCGAAATTCAACATTCTTGTACCCACTACCATTTGAGAGTACTTGTTCTTTCTTAGTCATCATGAGGTTTATTAAATCTTTACACAATTGCAAGATATTCTTAACTCCATTCCAGTGATTTATATCTGGACTGGACTTTCTGCCAAAACATCCCGGATAAATGAACTATGTTAGGGTAATATCATACTTGTGCACTCATTAAACTGTAATATCATAGTTGTGCACTCATCAAGCTTCCAACAGCTGAAGCATATGGATCCATATTCATTTGATCTATCTCATGTCGGTTCTTGTAACACTAAGATTCTCAAAATTATTACCCTTGACTATATGAACAGGCGTAGGTTCACTTGCATGCATACTTTGTTTCTTTACAATCTTTTCTAAGCATGCCTTTGTGATAATCCTAATACCCCTTTCATCTGTCTCGGTGAATTTCAATTCTTATAACGAGAGTCATTTCACCGAGAACATTCTTATTGAGTCTCGAGGACAAGAACTTCTTCACATATAGTAGATTGACATCACTACTAGCAAGTAAGGTGTCATCCACATATACAGGATTAGGAAATAAATTTCTCATTCTATAACTTTGTACAGATGCGATTGTCCTCTTATTCTCTTTAACCCAAAATTTCTAGTTGACCTTTCAACTTGAAATGCCATTATTTAGAGATTTACTCTAGTTCATAAAAGATTTCTACAAGTGGCATCCCTTTCGTTCTTTCTTTCCACAACAAAACCTTTAGGTTGTGCCATGTAATCATTTTCATACAAATCCCATTAGGGAATATTGTCTTTACTTTCATCTGATGTAACTTAGATCATGATGTGCCACTAGCATTCATTGTAATCTATTCATTCTCTTTGTGTAAAATCTTTCAATTTAAGTTGTGCTTTATATCTTATGTTCCCTTTGGAGTCACATTTCATCTTGTAGACCCTTTATAGCCTATTGTTTTGGCTCCATTAGGTATTGCTTCTGTTTCTCAAACTTCATTGGTATTCATCAATTTCATTTCAATTTCCTTAGCTTCTTACCATTTAGACGTGTTAACGCCTCTCATGGTTTCTTCAAATGAGGTGGGATCACCCTCCATTTGAATTTCTTCATTAATATGTAACTTATAGTCATCAAAAATATCTGATTCTCTTATTCTTTGAGACCTTCAGGTCTTTAGCTAATGGCACTTCTTTCACATGGGGTTGTTGTTGCTCTTTCATCATCAATCGATTCTATAGGGTCCTGTTGAACTAGATCCTTGTTTTCTTATTCATCTTCTTGAAGGGCTAACAACATGTGTTGTATGAGTCATACATCAACATAGTGTTGAGCGTTCGTCAATCTTGAGTCATTGGAGTAGGCACTGGTCCCACTTCTCTTCAAGTCGTGGATCTTTTCATACCATGCTCCTCCAGATTACTCCATCTTGTGTAAGGATAGCGTATCTTTAATCTTTCTTATTTTGGGTTTATTCTAGAAAAAATCTTTCTCATTTGGTGCTTTAAGCACCGTCTTAGTATTCTTAGTCTCATTGCTATCTTCCTGTCGAACTGTAAAACATTCAGGAATTTAGCCATTTCTGTACTTAGAGGCATCTTTATTATGACCGTTGTACTCCCTCAACGATCACCTTCATCTTTTTATAGACCATTTTTCTCTAAATGCAAAGCATACAATGAGTAATATCTTTCAATTATCTTTCTGAGTTTCTTTCAATTGTCTTTCTATCTTTCTCAATTCATAGTTATCAATCCTCCCCTCGAAATGTGGCACAAACTTTTCTGTCACAATTTCGAAACATTCATAACTCTTGTGAATGAGGATACTTTGATTACTTCATCCACATGATTACATCATAGAAGATGAAATTATTTCTTAATTCGTATGAGAGTATGTATTCTTTTTCCCCATTTCACTTCAAGAACTCAACAGAGTCTTTTTCATCAGTACTTCTGCAAGTCATGCTTGCATGTTATTCTTATCATGAGGTTTGTTTTCAACTTTTTTTGTTCTTAAACTCATACTAGGATAGCACAAAAGCTACCCTAAACTTCTCTCCCTATGCAGGATACACATCGTCATCTCACTTTCTCCTGCCGTGTAGGATAAGTACTATACCAACTTTATCCCGCAACGCGGGTATTTTCTTAAAATTTATGCCACTGTAAGGTCCTAGATGGCTAGAGGGGGGGTGAATAGCCTATTAAAAATTCTACACAAGCCACTAAGCAAACTTGTTAGAATAACAAACAGCGTAAAGCGAGTTTTGCTTAGCCAAGAGTTGTGATGCAAGCCTCCTATCCACAAGTCTAGTAGATTATGATCTCTAGTTCACACAAGAGCTATGTCACTATTTACACACTAGTGAGCAAGCTAACAACTACTAGTAAAGGCTACTACTAGAGCTACACAAGATAATCTAGTAAAAGTAAATGCAAGAGATAGGATTGTGTATCTTATACCAACGGTGGAGTGAAGATGTTGCCAATCACCAAGATGATATACAATCAATCAATATTGACAACAACACAATATGGAGACCAATCACCGGGAGACAAGAGACACAATATTTTTGTTCACCCGGTGTTCACTTGTGCACCGACAAGCTACGTCACCGGTTGTGTCGACCAACACTTAGATGGTTCCTCGGTGCGACCCTCAAGTCACTTGCCCCTCAAGGCACGCCCCGCAAGGCACCGCAAGACACCACTCTCAAGTGAGGTAACTCAATGACACGCGCAATGTAATAGAGTTGCTTTTGGCATCCCGCCGAGGAAAGTACAAGAACCTCTTACAAACAATCGGAGGTGGCCAAGAACAATCACCTTCTCTTGCCAACGCCTCCAACAATCTCCAAGCCGGCTAGGAGCGGTACTCTCCAAGAGTAACAAGAAATCCACCGGCTAAACCACCCACAAGTGCCACTAGATGCCCTCAAGCTATGCAATGCACTTTGGGATCACTCAATCTCACTTTTGATTTTCAATCAAGCAAGAGAGATGAGTGGGAGGAGTAGCTCTAGCTCAAAGGATGCACAAGAGTGTTAGAAATGCCAAGAGACCTCCCCAAGGGCCGGCCAACGAGTATTTATAAGCACCCCAAACAAATAGAGCCGTTGCCACTCCACTGATCGTTTTTTTGGACGACCGGACGCGCCGGTCGAAACTGACCGGACGCGCTCAACCGCGTCTGGTCGCCCTACGACGTCCACGTGTCCCTCAAATTTCAAATGCGACCGTTAGATCCTCCAACGGTCACTGCGCGCCAACGGTCAAACGCTATGACCGGACGCGCTGCTCAACCGATCGGACGCGCCGGTCGCACAGCACCGCGCGCGCGAAGCAACGACCGGACGCGCTCCTCGCAACGACCGGACACGCCGATCCGCACAGCACCCGCGCCCGCGAAACAACGACCGGACGCGCTCCTCGCAACGACCGGACGCGACAGTGCCAGCGTCCGGTCGGAGTCCAGTAAGCTCCCTCGACGACCGGACGCATCCGATCGCGTGTGACCGGACGCGCCCCGCGTCCGATCGTCCTTGCGAACCGCAGTTCCTTCTGGGCACTTGACCGGACGCGCCGGTCCCGCGAGTGACCGGACGCGCCGGTTGCAAACCCTAGCCCGTGCGCCCGATACCGCGCTGTACTGACCGGACACGTCCGGTCACACCGTGACCGCGTCCGGTGCAGCGTCCGGTCACCTCAGTGACCCCGTTCGCCTCCGTTTCTTTTCCGACTTTCGGCGTAGTGGAAAATAGACATTTCATTTCCCCAAAATCGCCTGAATCCCACGCTCACACGCTCGGCGGGAGGGAGAGAGGAACCCAAACCCCTCTCTACCCGCAAACCACAGCGCGACCAACGCCACCTTTGCAAATGTGCCAACACCATCAAGTGTACATCTCCATGTGCTTGTGTGTTAGCTTTTTCTCAATCATTTTCAAAGGTTTTCTAATTAGCTCACTAGGCCCTACATGCAATGCACTTCATGAATTCACCTAGTGGCACCCGTGCATCGAATAACCGATAAGACTTCCCCTCTTAATAGTTCGGCTATCGATCCTAAACCACTCACACCCTCTATGGTGTCTTGAGTGTAAAACAAAATGGCCCTATGGTTATACTTTTGCCTTGAGCCCATTTTGTTTCTCCAAATGATATGATCCACTTCATATCATCACATGACCGTCTCGATCCATCGACCTTGACTTCACTTGCTCTTCACCGTTGCATCGGTCCGTCGGCGCTAAGTCTTGCTCAAGCTTCACCATCGCATGGTCCTTCGCTTCGAAGCCTCGACTTGCCCTTCACCTTCACAACCGGTCCATCGAGCCAAGCCTCATCTTGGTCTTCACCATCTTGGTCATATGAGTCAATGTCATGTCTCATATTCAATGACCACCTTTATCTAAATCATCCACTTAGATACAAAGGTTAGTCCTAGGTTTCATCAATTAGCCAAAACCAAACTAGGGACTTTCAGCCACCATACGAGATAATTCTCTTGAAGGGACATAAATGCCAGGATTGGCTCATATTCAATCATCAAATTCAGGAATAAATTCGATGTTCTTTAACACACATGTTTAATCCGACGTTGGTCAAATTAAACATGCATGCCACTTGTTATAATTCATATCATAATGATAAAACTGAAAATTAAAATTATTATTATTATTTTATAGAGAGTACATAAAAGACATTTCTCAAACTAAACTCTTATTGTTCTATTTCTTTTCTTGGATCAATATCCCTGAAATCTTTAAAAAACATTTCTTTTCAAGCCACTCTTAAAGAGGACACAGTCTCTTATGCAATGGCCTACTTTCATATACACAATTTGTGCTCAGGCTTTTCATCATCTGAGTCACAAGAATCCAGTGTTTTTCTTTTCTCTTTCTTTTCTGCCTTCAAGAACGAAAGCATGAAAATCTTTGTCTAAAAATTATTCAACAATAGTTATCAACATTAAACTCTGATTTCTTTATGTTCTATTCTACATCACCGTTGGGCAGATATAGAACAAAACAACTTTCTTCTACATTAATTCTATATCACCGTTGGGCAGATATAGAATAAATGCATAAAACTCATAGATAAAACTCATAAAATTTTCTATTAATAACTTTTGCTAAAATTAGCAACATCATGAATACAATATTCTTATACATTAATTCCACATCACCGTTGCGTATAAATGGAATTAACATATGGAACAACTCAATTATCATTAACTCTCTTCAAATTAAATTCTCCCGTTGGTTCGAATTTAATTAGAAGATCATCATCATTATCATTGCAGCGAAAAATCATCTTTCTATTTCATGAGCATTTCTGGATCTTTATCTATTCTCTGAAAAATTGGTCACTTTGATGCATAATTTATCAGAGATTTAAATTTCATCCTCAAACTCATAAATAAGCTTATGATATTGTTATTATCAACGTTGGTCAGAAAATAACAATATCATAATTTTACTGAAATCATAATGTGAATATCCCTCAATTTTAATTAGAGGATAAACTTTTCATTCATTTCTGAACAACTGTAACTGCTCTCCAAATTAAATCCTCCCGTTGGTTCGGATTTAATGAGAAGACAATATTCTTTTTTTTGCAGCGGAAAACATGAGAAAATTCTTAAAATAATTCTTATTCAGAAGCATTGTTTTGTACTTTTCTTTTCTCTAAACAAATTATCAAATAAGTTTGAGTAGAGATAATCATTCAATCTTAACAAAATCATTCATAAAATGCTTTGCTTGCCCGAAGCCTGCTTGCCCGAAGGCCTGCCGCGCGCTTTGCCCTTTCTCCGCGGCCCAGCGGCAAACTCCGGGCCGTGGGCCATGGCCGAGTGGCACACGTCGCAGTCCCCGCGCCCAGGCCGCAACCTGGGCCTGGGCCAGGAAAGTGGCTGCCCGCCTGGGCTTCATTCGGTCCGGCCGCTGCCAACCGTCGAATCCGATCGGGCGGTCGTCCTTCAATCTCGCGGCGACAAAAACCCACAGCGGTCAGCTCGCCCCCAAACCCTAATTCATTTTCACCCTGAGCCTCCCTTCTTCCTCGCGAGCGGAGTGCCTGCGACGGCGGCGTGGCCGCCGGCAGTGGCGAGAGTGGCTCCACCGGAGCACGTCCTCGCGGCAGTTCCCCTTCGCCTTCGTCTTTCCTTCTCTTCCCCTTCCCTTCCTTTCTCCGCTGCGCCTGGTGAGGACAGAACGGCAGCCGCGCGAGGCAGCCGGAGTCGGGGATGGAGGTGGCGCCACTGTGAAGCTCCTCGCCGGCGTGCGTGCTCGCCCAGGGCTGAGCACGCCGCCGTCGAGTAGCCTTGCGACGGTGCCCTGTCAACCGCGCCCGACCGACTCTGTCTGTTCGCGCGCCACGCCATGAAGATGACCGGCGGCGACATATCTCCGGTGAGGAAGACAGGTAGGGGTCAATCCTCCCCCGCACTGAATCCTTTGTTTGACCCACGTAGGGTTAGGGTTTCGTTTAGGGTTAGGGTTTCATCCGATTCAAGAATCTTTTTCTCGAATATGCAGGAGGACTGCATATCATTGCATTAAGAGAAGAAGAGTTAGGCCGAAATAGCCAAACACAGAGTACATGGACGCACCCACACACGCCTACACCACTTGCCCGTGATCACCGGGCAATACTTTTACATTTGCGCCAAAGATAGCTATGTTACGACCAACTAGACCAACTCCCAACTACTGAACAGGGGGCCTAGTAGCGACCACAGCACCAAGATCTTTCGCACCTGCAAGCATCCAGAGTTCAGATTCCTCCTGCGCCAGTAGGAAGGTTCTGTCCACTCTAGGAGTGATCCCATTGAACACCACATCATTCCTTGCTTTCCAAAGGTTCCATGCTCCTAAGACGACCAAGGTGTTGAAACCATCCTGCACACCATTGCTCATTCGATCATTTGCTTGTTGCCACCATAAGAAGAAATTGTTACTGTGCGGTTGGGGTGTGACATCCGGAATCCCAAAAAATCTCCATAGCTGATGCCAAAACTGCCGAGCGAAGACACATGCCGAGAGTAGATGGTTAATCGTCTCATCTTCCTGGTCACAAAGTGGGCAGTGAGCCGGATGGGGAAGGCCACGGCGTGCCAGCCTGTCCGCTGTCCAACAACGGTTGTGGGCCACAAGCCATAGGAAAAACTTGCATTTCCTTGGAGCCTAGGTTTCCCAAATTAGATTGCTTGGTGCAAAATAAGTGGACCCATTGAAGAAGGCCTCATAAGCTGATTTGGTGGAGAACTTACCCGAGGCCTCAAAGCGCCATTTATGAACATCCTCAATATCTGGTTGTAACACCACGTCCTGTACCAGGTGAAAGGATCAAGATGCCCAAGAGGGGGGGTGAATTGGGCTTTTCTAAAAATTAAATGCAAGAAATAAATCCTACAAGCCAGAATTCACCCATAGTGTCTACTTGTGTTCCTAGAGAGTCTACCGATACAAAGTTTTGCACCCTAGTTTTCAATCCTAGTCTAGCATGGCAAGTCTAGGAATGTAAACAAGCAATGAAAGTAAATACGAGAATGTAAATGCTTGAATGTAAAGGGGCAAGGAACACGGCGATGTTTTTCCGAGGTTTCGGAGAGTCGCCACTCCCCACTAGTCCTCGTTGGAGCACCCGCGCAAGGGTGTAGCTCCCCCTTGATCCGCGCAAGGATCAAGTGCTCTCTACGGGTTGATTCTTTGACACTCCGTCACGGTGAATCACCCACAACCGCTCACAAGATGAGTTGGGTCATCCACAAGCTCCGCCGGATGATCACCGAACTCCCAATCACCACCAAGCCGTCTAGGTGATGGCGATCACCAAGAGTAACAAGCTAGAACTCTCACTTGACCACTACGAGCCCAAATGAGAAAGTGGATGCACACTTGCTACTCTCTAATCGTTAGTGAGGAACTCTCAAGCTTTGATTCTCAAATCTCTATCCTCACTAGTGCTCTTGCACTCCCTTGCACTCCAAAGGTGTTTATCAGCTGATCAAAATGAGCAAGAGACCTCTAAAAGAGGTGGTGGGGATGTATTTATACACCCCACAGACAAAACGAACCGTTACCTGCTGACTCAGCAAAACACGAGCTGACCGGACGCGCCGGTTGAACTGACCGGACGCGCCGGTCGCTCGTAACGGTCGAAATCCGAAAAACAACTGAGTGACCGGACGCACCGGTCAGGGGTGACCGGACGCGTCCGATCGTGCAGGGAGCATACTGTACTCGCACTAGACGCGCGACCGCGTCCGATCGGTGATGACCGGACGCGTCCGGTCGTCTCTAGACCTTACTGGACTGTGACCGGACACGCCGATCACACCCAGGTCGTGTCCGATCGGGTGTTTCCCTCAAGTGACACGTGTCGACTTCTGACCACCGCGTCCGGTCCTTGCGAGGACCGCGTTCGGTGTTCAGAGCTGAAACCCTAGCCGCGGAACTGAACTGACCGGACGCGTCCGGTCATGCCGAGTACCGCGTCCGGTCATGGGAAAACGACCCGAAACACTCCGAAACGCGTCACAACTTGAACCAAGTTGCTTCCAACTGAACTTTGAGCTATTCTAGAGCTGCCTAGCGCCAAGTTTAACAAGTGTGCACCACACCTAAACATAGGACTCGCCTAGGTCAAGCTACCCGCTCATGCCCCCCTTTATAGTACGGCCAAAAGAGAAAAACGAAGATCTTAACGACTATTCCAAATGTCTCTCAACACCTCGACATCCGGAACTAACCGTCCTTAATCTTGACGTCACTCTTTTGAAAATCGAAACGATTTCCATCAAGGGGCATGAATACCATGGTGCCCAAAGCAGTTAAAACCTCCATGACCTAACTTACCAAAGTTTCTGCAAAACACACGTTAGTCATGGTAATAAAGCGTTGTCATCAATTGCTGAAACCAAACCTCGGGGCCTAGATGCTTTCAATCTCCCCCTTTTTGGTGATTGATGACAACACTAAGAAATAAAAGATTTGAGTTGAGGTTTTCGAGCATGCATGGTTCACATAAGCAAAAAGCAATAAGCACAAGGGGTTAGGAATTGCTTATGTGCCCCAAGCCAAAAGAGTGTACTCATAAGATAAGACAAAGAACGTTAGTACACATACAGATATAGCTCATAAGAAATCGGAGTAAGGCACGGAAGCACAACCTTAGAGCTATAATTAAAACGGACACGATGACATGTCACACGAATGCAATGACTGAAAAGTAAACATGATGCATGAATGTAGCACACAAGAAAAAATGAAAACCCTCTCTCAAAACTCCCCCTGAAACTACTCTCTCTCCCACTTTGGCATCAAGCGCCAAAAAACTAATCTAAGGATCTGACGGGGGGACAGACGGAGTCATGTCGGGTGCCGAGGTGCGCGGAGTAATCACGAAGTGTAGAGAATCTCCCTCGGAATCTGAGCTATCTGGCTGACCCTCTGAAGAAGCATGCGGCTGTGTAACTGTCTGGGTCTGAACGGCAGGAACAGGTACTATCGTAGTAGCAATAAGAGGATCCGTCTGAGTGACCTGAGCCTGTAGCGAGCCAATAGCAGGAGGATCTGTCGAGGCAACTGACGAAGGTAGAGTCTCTGTAGTACCAGTCCCTGTCACTAGAGGAATAGCTGCCTCTGAAGCTGATAACCCTGAAGAAGTAGCAAAGGTAGTGTGCGAGGGCGTCGGCTGACCAGTCAACTCGCTGTAGGTAGCACTGTAATCACCGAAGGGTGTGCCTGTCAGGAGGTGAGGGCGAGGCTGGTCTGAAGGTGTAAACCCCGTGTGAATAGGCATGAAGCTCGGGGACTGGAATGACTGAGGAACCTGCTGCTGTGGAGATGTGAACTGGAAACCCGGCTGTCCCTGACTCGATGGATCACTAGATTGTAAAGCAGAAGTCAGGACAGAAGCAGGCGGAGGAACCCCAACAGTGACTAGGTGGCGCAGGAGATCCAAGTACTGCTGCTGACTAGCTGCACTCTATCGCTGAATCTCA
This sequence comes from Saccharum officinarum, assembly GCA_020631735.1. Lineage (NCBI taxonomy): Eukaryota > Viridiplantae > Streptophyta > Magnoliopsida > Poales > Poaceae > Saccharum > Saccharum officinarum. The sequence goes on along the minus strand of CM036217.1, from coordinate 3,578,592 downwards.
TACTGCTGTCGCTGCATTTGAACCTGCTGCCTCTGGATCTCAAGCTGCTGACGCTGAAACTCGTCCTGACGAGCCTGAATCTGTGCAAGTGCTGCAGCTGTGTCCTGAGCCTGTCGCTGTATCTGCTGTTGCTGCTGCTCCTGTGCCTAGGTCAACCTCTCAAGTATGGCCACCATGGCTGGGTCTGTGCGGGAGGCTGAACCAGAGCCACCGGCCTCGTGGTCGTGAGACCGAGGAGACCGGTACCTGGGGATGGGCTGGTAGTCCTCATCAGTGCTGTCAGATGTCACATCCTCAGGAAGATCAGCAGGCTGAGCGTCAAGATCGGCAAGCTCTGCCTCTGCAAGCTCATCAACTGTGGCGTCCTGCTCAGCTGCTGTCTCAGGAACCTCAGGTCGCACACGCTGTCCTGGCACTGGGCCTGATCTCTGGTGACTGAAGCCCAAAGCTGACGGATATCATACTCAGGGAAAGCAGTAGTCGTATCTGATATCTCAGCTCGGATCTCTACAGGTAACTGGATGGATGATCTAATGATGAAGCAGATCCAGTGTGCATAGGGCAGCTGACGATTACCCTTGAAGCCCTCAGCTATGGTGTCCTCCATCTCACTAAGTATGAGATCCCAAATGTCAAACTGTGTCTGTGAGAGGAGGTGGTGAACAACCCATAGCTGCATCCGAGTCAGTCCCTCTCTGTAGCCAAGTCTGGGAAGTAGAGTGCGTCTGACTATGGCATCCAGAACTCTGGCAAGAGGTGTCAAACTGGCAGGCGTGCGACGAGACCCTTCGCCAAAAGGCTCACGGAAGCAGGGTCGAACCAAGTCTGTAGGTGGCATTGCACCGCCATGAGGGCGTCTCGGTGGAGGAGTCTGACCAAAGCACAGCTGATGTATCTTCGTGTTGGAAGCTGGGAGTCTGAGAATCTCCCGCACTCTGGTGCTGTATAGGCGGTGATCGCGGCCTCGGAATGCAAAGTGAATGAAATCATGGGCAGGATCAATCCATAGTGAAGCATAAAACTCTCTGACCCATGTGCCGCAGTATGCACCTGTCCGTCCAAGAAGATCTGACAAGCCTGGCAGAAAGGACAGGTGCGGACGTAGCTGCTCTCCCACAACCTCAACTAGTGACTCAAGTCGACAGACCCTCTGTGGTCGGAAAGCAATACCGCTGTCAACTAGAGCCCTGTAGAAATCCTCCTGAAGTGGGGTGTAAAAACCTTCTGAAGCTCTGGGATCCCTCACAGGTGGAAACCACCGACTGACCTCCACGAACCTCAACCCCTGCACCTGACGTGCTGTAGCACCCCTCAAGTCAAAGTGCTCGACCGGGGGTGAACCTCTAGCTCTGGGAGGAGGACGTGCTCCACGACGCTGGCCCTCTGGCCTAGGAGTCACCTGAGTACGTGCGCGTGTGGAGCGGCGACGTGGTGGAGACTGAGCTGGCTGCTCCTCTGTGTCCTCTGTAGCCTCTGGAGCCTCTGGAGCCTCTGGAGCCTCTGTGGCCTCTGGAGGTGGATCAACTGACATACCCTCTGTAGCTCCAGTATCCTCAGTACCCTCAGTGGCCTCTGTGCCGAGCTGTCGACCTTCTAGATGAAAGCGACGCTCACCTATACGTATGCCACTGCTCCTACCACCTCTCTCTGCCTGCTCTGCTGCATCTGCCACGGCCTGAGCAATCTCTGCCTCTGTAAGTGTCTTCTCTTCTTTCTGGCCATAT